>JAQZBX010004496.1:0-59936 GCA_029593785.1 Cabassous unicinctus | reverse complement strand
TCCCAACTGTTAACTTATCATTTCATAATGCAATGAGATGATGCAATGAGATGACACACAAGATGATGTATTGAAATGATGCAACAGGATGATGCAATGAACAGACACAAGGAAACACAATGAGAGACACAACAAGTGGGACCAGAGGTGGCTGAAGCCATTGGGCATCTCCCTCCCACATGGGAGGTCCCACGTCGATTCCTGGTGCCACCTAAAAAAAAGAAGATGAGCAAACAATACAACAAACAGACAAAAGAAAGCAGACAGTAAGTGCAAACAACAATGGGGGGAGGAGAAATACATGAATAAATAAAATAAAACTTTAAAAATATATACTTTTTTTCTTTTCACAGACCTAAGTCTTAATGTTTTCTCCCCAGTTTTCTTCAAAAGTTTTATAATTTTATATTTTAGATTATATATTTAACCAATGTTTAGTTTATTTTTGTATACATTGTGAGGTTTGGGTTCTCCTCCCACCCCCATGGGTGTCTAATTGTTTCAGCATTATAATCTGCTGGAAAGGTCATCATTCCTTCATTGCTTTTGCACTTTGTCAAAAATAAGTTGGGATTTTCTGTGACGTATGTATTCTGTTCCATTTATCTATTTCTCTGTCCCTTTTCCTGTACCATACTATCTTTATTACTATAGATATATATTTGTAGAAATTTTATCTTCCCTGTGTTTCTGTAATTGCCTCAGCATTCTGAGCAATGGAAATATATGAACTATAACAAAATACAAAGCTGTGTGGGGACAGTAGTGTAGAGACAGATGGTGAAGAAATGGTGTTAAAAGCTGTGGAATCAGAGGGTGAACCTCACAGACTTGTTACTCCAAGTATATGAAGAGTAGGTGTGTGAGGGATGGCAGTGTGTCCATGGGTATTGTTTGTGGCCACAAATATAGGGTATGACTGAGAGTATTGAGATGGTCACTTGCTTACCAGATCCAAGTTTCTCAAGGAAAAATGAAGATAGTTTACTTTCACTTTTCATTTAGTTTTGTTTATGCTTTTACATTGAAGAAGTGCTCCTCTATTCTTATTTTCCTGAAATGTGTTAGGATTTGTGAAATGATTTTTTTTCTGCAAAAAAGATATGGTTATATGATTCTTTTTTACCATCTTAGCAAGATTACATTGATTGATGCTTGAATATTAAACCAGTGTTGAATAAATCCCACTTGGTTGTGTTGTAAAATTGTATTTGTACACTGCTGAACTTGATTTACTAATATTTTGTTTGGGTTTTTCTTTCTAAATTCATGAAAAATATTGGTGTAGTTTTCCCTTTGGTATTATGTTCATGTGGTCTTTGAATCAGGTTTGCATTGGCCTCATAATGCATGTTGGGAAATGTTCCTTGCTCTTTCTGCAGACAGTGTGTAGAATTGTTATGAATTCTTCTTTAAAAAATTAGTAAATTATTCAGTAAAACAATTGGCCCTCAAGATTTCTTTTCCTGGAGAGTTTTAACTACTAATTCAATTTCTGTAGTGATATAGGAATATATTGATTATTTAATTTTGCTTGGCTTTTAGTAGTTTATAATTTCAAGGAATTTGTCTATTTCTTCTAAGGTGTTGAATTTATGGGTGTAAAGTTGTTCCTATTATTTTTTTGTCTTTTAATTTCAGCAGGGTATGTAGTCATAACCTTATTTCATTTCTAATATTAGTGGTTTGTATCTTTTCTCTTTTTATCTTTGTCAGTCTTTTTTAAAGTTTATGAATATTTTTGATGTGGGATAGAATCAACTCATTGTTACTTTGATATTCTCCATTCTTTTCCTTTTTTAAATGTTATTGAATTCTGTTTTAATTTCTTGTATATTTCTTTCCTTTTGTGAGATTTGAAAATTATTGTATTGATTTGAGATATTTTCTTTTTATAATATAAGCATTTAGTGCTAAAAATATCTCTCCCAATGCTGCTTTATCTGCATCCCTTAACTGTCGACATTTTGTATTTTCATTTTCCTACAATTTTATTAATTTATTTGTAACCTTTGATAATTCCTCTTTGAATCATGGATTTTGAGAAATGAGTTTTGTGCTTTCCAAGATTTTGGATATTTTTCTGTTATCTTTATGTTTTTATGTCTTGTTTGATTCCATTATTTTCAGAGAACAGACTCCATGTGATTTCGATTTAAAAATATTATTGATGTGCTATAAAACCCATTATATGGTTTATCCTTGAGAATGGACATTTGAAAGGAATTGGTGTTTTGCTCTTTTAGGGCAAAATATTTTATAAATCTCAGTCACATCCTTTTGATTTATAGTGTTACCACTAGTTTTCTGTCTTAGTGTTCTTTCAGTTCCTGAGAATGTATTATGAAATCGTCAACTAATTGTGTACTCATTTATTTCTCTTTTCAAGGGTGTCAATTTTGCTTTATTTATTTTAAAGCATTTCAACTTGGTACATACACATTTAGGAATGCTAATATTTTGTGGTAGAGATATCCTTTTATCATCACATAATGTTCTTTCTTGTCATTAGTAATTTTCTTTGCTCTGAAGTCTACTTATCCATTATTAGTAAGGCCATTTAAGTTTTTTAATTGAGATTTTCATGATTTTCATGATGTGCCTTTTTTCCATCTTTTTACTTTCAACTTACCTATGTTATTATGTTTAAAATGGGAGTCTTGTAGATAGTATAGTTCAGGAGGTTTTTGTTTTTGTTTTTGTTTTTTTGTGCAGTCACTCTGACAATCTGTCTTTAATGGTTGTACCTAGAACACTTACATTTAAAGCAACTATAGTCTTGTTTATATCTGCTATTTTATTTTCCCTGCTTCTTCCATTTCATGTTCCTTGTTTTCTTCTTCCCTGCCTTCATGTGTATTATTTGGACATATTTATATAATTCCATTTTTATTTATTTATAGTGTATTAAATATATTTTTATGATGTACTTAATGGTTGCTCTAGGTATTATAATACACATATGTAACTGGTATCTGCTTCTTACCACTTTATGTGTAATAAATAACAACTGTTAGGTTACTTTAACTCCTCAAATTTTTAATGAAATTGTCAAATATTACTTTCACATACCTTGAACACCAAATTTAGCAACACAGTAAGTGTTAAAATTTTGCTTCTATCATCAAATATTATTAAGAAACACACAGGGAATCGATAAAATAAATAAATAACATTAAAATGGGGATACACAATGCATCTGGATTTTATCTATTTTTATGATATGCTGTCCTTTCTGAAATTCTAAGCCCTCTTCTGTTATCATTCATTTTCTGTTTCTAGTACTACCATTAACAATTATTTAACATTAGATCTGGTAGAGACAAATTGCCTTAGTTTTCCTTCATTAGAGAATGAAGATCACCTGGTATGTGTTTTCCATTTCTTCTCTGCTGTGCATGAGAGTAAAATTGTTTACTTTGGCACCTTCAGTCACTAGTTGGAGGGCCAGTAGATAGTAGGCATGGTCCACCTTTTGCCACAGGAGATAATTTTGGAATTTCTACTCATTCTACTTTATTCCCAAACCTTCATATTTCTCCACGATTGCCTGCTGTATTATTTATATGTGTTTTAGATGGACATAGCAGAGAAATATGGGACAAATGAGATTATGTAATCTTTTTACAAATCACAATGGCATGTGCTTTAATCCTAATAGTCAATAGTTTCTGTAATTGAGTCACCAAATCTCAATGATGTAAAAAAGTTTATTACTTTCTCATTTCACAATCGATTGCAGCCTGTGTGTTCCTGGAAGTTTTTCCTCAAAGAGTTAACTTATTGACAAATATTTCTTCTATCTTGTAGTAAAAACATCTGAAGCATAAAAGCCATTATAGAAGCTGAAATGAGAGCTAAAGACACCCATGGACATTGTCTACAGGCCATGCCTGGAAGGGACTTCATCAATTCTGTCCACATTCCAACTACCAGAACTGAATCACATAGTCTCCAACACAACTGTAAGGAAGCCTGAGAAATATCATTTTATAGGGCATTGAGAAATGGTAAGAAACCCAGGTATTGATGAACATGATAAATCTCTATTACACCATAAAATCTAATATACAGAAAAGAATGTGCTCAGATTGTGAAATAGGAAGGCAACTCAAATAGGAATAAATTTCAAATAAGATATTAGAATATGTCTTAGAAATAAAAAATCTATTTCCTTCAATCGGAAGAGGAAAATACTACATTACTACTAAAATTTTATCACCTCCAAAGTTTTCTTACCCTGTCACTGAATTTCACCTTCATCTTATGATTATCTTCATCATGAATTTTGATAAAATATTTAGTGTGAAACAGAGTCTACTCAATGTACTACCTGTGAAATAACTCTATTTATATTTCTTTCTCATATTAATCTCTTCAAGAAAGGTACTATATTAATATTTCATAAATATTATAAATATAGAAACAATAATTTAAGGCTAAGAAATTTATTGAACTTCATTGTGATAGTTAATTTTATGTGTCAATTATCTAGTTTTTGTTGTCTGGTTGTCTGAACCAATACTGGCCTTGTTGTTACTGTGGAGTTATTTCACAGATGAGATTAGCACCAACAATAAATTGATCTTAAGTAAATGTATTTACCCCCCACGATATGAGTAAGCCTAGTTCAATCAGTTGGAGGACTTAACAGCAAGAACTGAAGGTTTCCAAGGTCAAGACAATTTCTACCTCAATACTTCAATATTAGTGCTTACCAAAATTTCCAGCCTGCAGCTTTCCCTGTGGAAACTGGACTCAGCAGCACCCACAATCTAATGAGTCAATTCCTTGCAATACTTTTACACACACATCTTTTAGTTTTGCTTCTCTGGAAAACCCAGACTGATACAGATCTTGATACCAAGAGTGTTTGTGAAAGATCGGAATTTTAAGGATAAATTTTCCAAAATTGATTCCTTAATTGAATTAGATTTAAAGGACCTAATGAGTCTATTTCCAATCATAAAGAAGGCACTGAGTGTCCATGACCATTGTCATGATCTGGCAATAGAGATAAGCAAAGTATCATGACTTGACACTCATAAAGATTGATCTATAAAAGCCAAGGTACTTGGAGGCTGGATATTTGACACCTTAGATGATTTTTCTTAACCTAATGAGTATAATGAGATTGGCTGGTTGTCTTAAATATGCTAAATGAATTACTGAAATAAAAGGGTGACCTCAAATTCCCAGGTTAAGTGGCACATAAATGTCATGAAAGATTCTGTGTGTGCCTTAAAAGAAGCCTTTATCTCTTTTAGCCATAATATTGAGATATATGGAAACCAAACACAGGGTTTCATCATACAAGTAGGAGAATGACAATACAAATTGAATTCCCAAATTTGCAAGGTATCTGCTGTTAAAATGAATGCATTGATTGGGAAGAAATGGGACCATGTCATTAAAATGGGTACATATGACAGATAATGAAGTTGCTGAAATTGAACCTCTAAATTCTCCTGAGTCTTCTTTTGCCATGGAAAGTAGTTCTTCAAGGTCTGCCTGAGAAGTTTAGCCCTGCTTTGCCTGATGAAACAAAACTCTAATGGAGGCAGTTGACTTGAAAGACACTGCTAATTTTCCTCAGCACCAACCCTACCACCTCTCTCTACTTATGAACTTTTAACTAGACTAAAGAACAGGCAGACCACAAACATGAGGTACAAAATCTAATACATGAGGATGTGTGCTATATTCCAAAAGTATTGCATGATTTTTACACTTTACATAGAAAAAAAATCAGGGAAATATGTTCCTCCTACAACTATCCCACACCCTTAATATCAATTTCCACACATTATCCCCTAATTACTGTAATGTGAGAATTGATATTAAGGGTGTGGGATAATAGTGGATATTATATAATTAGTATAAATCTGAACTGATTAATATGGGCCCAGTAAGTAGAAATTCTTGTTTCAAATTTATAGTTCAAGGAGTTATAAATGTTTTATTATGTTGATGGCCTGAAACATGGACCAAAAGTTGGCCTACAATAAATGAAGTTGAGTTTCCAGAACTACCTTGATATTATGTAGAACAAGGAATCCAAAGGGAAATGGAGATTAGAATTTTATCTTGGATTTACCAGGCAAGACCAGCTAATCCACCCAAGGATTTAACAGAAGACACATCTTTCACCATTACTTTAATACTTTTAATACTATTTTTATTTTATTTTTTAAAGATACTTAGATTACATAAATGTTACATAAAAATGTAGGGGATTCCCATATGTCCCGCTCCCTACCACTCCCACACTTTCCCACATTAACATCTTTCATTAGTGTGATACATTTGTTACAACTGATGAACACATATTGGAGCATTGCCACTAAGTCTGGATTATAGTTTATATTATAGTTTAAACTCTTTCCCAAACAATTTTTTAAGTTATGACAAGATATATAATGGTGTGTATCTGTTATTGCAATGTCATTCAGGATAATTCCAATGTCCCAAAAATGTCCCTATAATACTTCTCTTTTACCCTCTCCCTCCCCTCAGAAAAGAGAGCCATCACATATAAACTAAGCACAGATTTCTCACCTGAACTCATGGAGGAGAGACACCAGTGGTATGACAGAGCTAAGGTGCTAAACGAAAATGACTGCCAGAAAAAAATTCTGTCTGCAACAAAGCTGGCATGCAAAAATGAGGGATAGTTCAAAATATTAGGAGATAAACAGAAATTAAGGGAGTTTGTCAACAAGAGATCTGCCCTTCAAAAAGTACTAAAGGGACTGCTACAGGTTTAAATGGAAAAAAAAGTAGAGAAAAGGTTGAAAGAGAGTGTAGAAAGGAAGATTATTAAAAAAAAATAACTAAAAAGAGAAAAAAAAAACAAAATATGACATACATAACCTAAAGAAAACAGTGGTTAATATATGTAATGCATTGAGAGTAATATAGACTGAATGTTAATGAATTAAACTCTCCAATCAAAGGACACAGATTGGGAAAATAGATAAGAAATTAAGACCCATCTATATGCTGTCAACAAGAAATTCAGCATAGATTCAGGGATGCAAGGAATTTGCAAGTGAAAGGTTGGAAAGCAATTATATATGCAAATAATAATCAAAAAAGGGTGGGAGTAGCTAAACTAATATCAGACATAATAGACTTTAAATGCAAAACTATTGTAATAGACCAAGAAACATAATATATATTAATAAAAGATGTAATTTATCAAGAAGAAAGAAAAATCATAAACATTTATGCACGTAACAAGTATTCCCCAGAATACATGAGATAAACAATGGAAAAAACAAAGGGAGAAACAGATGCCAGTACAATTATAGTTGGGGACTTTAAGACATTATCACCATTAGACAGAAGATCTCAAATGTAGGTTAATAAAGAACCTGAGATGTTGAATAATATATTAGAGGATTTAGACCTAATGGACATATACAGAACATTATACTCAAACACAGAAGGATATACATTCTTCTAGAGTGTACACAGATCATTCTCCAGGATAGACCACATGTTAGGTCCCTGAACAAGTCTCAATGAATTTAGAAAGTGTGAAATTATACAAACTAATTTCTCTAACCACAACAAAATGAAGTTGGAAATTAATAAGGGTCAGAGAATCAGAATAAGCACAAATATATGAAGTTAAACAACATATTCTTAAACTATCAGTGGATCAAGAAAGAACTTGTGAAGGAAATAAATAAATACTTTGAAATAAGTGTAAATGAGATCACAACACATCAAAACCTATGGAATACTAAAACAGTATTGAGTGAGAAATTTATAGCCATAAAAACTTATATTAAAAAAGAAAACAGTTAAATCAATGACCTAACTGGACACATGGAGGAACTAGAAAAAAGAACAGAAAACTAATCCCAAAGTGAGGAGAAAGAAGAAAACAAAAAATATTAGAGCATAAGTAAATGAAATTGAGGATAAAAAAATTAATAAGTTTATCAAAACTAAAATCTGGTTCTTTGAGAAGATTAATAAAAATGAGAAACCTTTAGCTAGACTAACAAAGGAAAAACAGAGAAGATGCAAATAAAGAAAAAATGAGAGAGAGGATATCACCACTGATCCCACAGAAATAAAGAATATCATAAGAGGATACTTTGTTAAATTGTATGTCAACAAATGGATAATTTAGAAGAAATGGACAAACTTATGGAAATACACAAGCGACCTATATTGACAAAAGAAGAAATTAATGAACTCAACAGAAAAATAACAAGTAACAAGACTGAATAAGTTATCAAAAACTTCCCAACCAAGAAAATCCCAGGATGAAATGGCTGCACAGGTGAATTCTAACAATCATTCCAGAAATAACTAACACAAAACCTGCTAAAACTCTTCCAAAAGTAGAAGTGGAGGGAACATTACCTAACTCATTCTATGATGCTAACATTACCCTAATACCAAAGCCACATAAAGACACCATGAGAAAAGAAAAGTACAGAGAACTCTTTCTAATGAACATAAATGCTAAAATCTTAACAGATTCTTTGCTAACCATATTCATCAACACATCAAATGAATTATACACCGTGATCAAGTGGGTGTTATCCTGATATGCAAGGATGGCTCAACATAAGAAAATCAATCAATATATTATGGGACATTAACAGAACAAAAGAAAAAATCACATGATCATCTATATTGATGCAGAAAACGCAGTGGACAAGATAAAGCATTCTTCCTTGCTTAAAAAAAAAACACTGAAAAGATAGGAATAGAAAAAAAGATCTATTTTTTTTTAAAGTGTATGTATGAAAAACTCACAACTAAATCATACTCAATGGTGAAATGCTAAAGGCTTTCCCTTTAAGATTTGGAAAAAGACAAGGATGACCACTTTCTCTGTTCTTATTTAACTTTGTGTTAGAGTATTACCTTGAACACTTAAGCAAGAAAAAGCAATAAAATTCATCCAAATTGGAAAGGAAGAAGTAAAAATTTCACTATTTGTAGATGACATGACCCAATGCTAAGAAAGTTCTGAAAAATCTACAACAAAGCTTCTAGAGCAGATAAACGAGTTCAGTAAAGTGGAAGGATATAAGGCCAACATGCAAAATTCAGTAGCATTTCTGTACACTAACAATGAGTAATCTGAAGAGGAAATCAATAAAAATTCCATTGACAACAGGAACTAAAAGAATCAAATATCTAGGAGTAAACTTAAAGATGTAAATGACTTTTATACAGACATCTACACGATATAATCAATATCTCCTTTATGGAATTCATAAAGAATATCAAACTACCACAGGTAGAATTGATTGGGAAGTTCATGCCACTAAATTCAATTTTATTACTGTAAAGACATTCCTTACTTCATCCAATTTGTCCTTTCTCTGTTGTCACATTGCTCTATTTTCTGTCTTTCTACACTTCAATTTACCCTTCCTGATAATCTTCACATCTACACTCTTCTCCATATCTTTCACCCTTGTTTTTTTAATTTTTTTCTTCTCCCTTTCAGGCTACTGCATTTCCTTAGCATCGCCTCTAATTCTGGCCTTTTGTTAACAAATTCTAACTTTTTTATGCTTGTGAAGACTTTAAACTCTTCTTCTATTTTGAAGGACAGCTTTGCCAGATATAGCATTACTGGATGGCAGTTTTTCTCTTTCAGTACCTTAAATACATTGTACCATTTTCTTCCACCCCCTTGGTTTCTGATGAGAAGTTGTACTTAATCTTATTGAGTTTCCCTTGCATGTGATGCTTTGCTTTTCTCTTGCTGCTTTCAGAATCCTATATTCCTGATATTTGTCACTCTGAATAAAAGTTGCCTCAGGGTAGGTCTATTCTGTTTTGGGTGCATTGTCCTTCTTCGATATTGATATGTGTGTCTTTCCTAAGGTTTGGTTTTCTAAGGTTTCAGACAAGGGTTGCTGAACCAAAGTACCAAAAATCTGTTGGCTTTTATAAAGGTTATTTATTTGGGGTAAAAGCATACAGTTATAAGGCCCTAAAGAGTCCAAGTCAGGGTTGCTTTCTCACCAAAGTCAGGTGCCATGTGTTGAAGCAAGATGGCAGGTGATTTCTGCCTGGTCTCTTCCTCCTTCTTCCTCTTAAGTCTTGGTGGGCCCAGCTTCTTCTGACCTCAGCTGTAGGCTGGCATAGGGCTTGTCTCTCAGGACTTCCAATACCAGTCTGGCATTGGGCTTATTTCTTTCCAAGCTTTCTAAGCTGGTCATCTGCTCAGCTGCAATCAGGTGAATGGCTCAGCTCTCCCCAGGCTTTAGCTGATTGAGCCTTCTGACTTCTGGCATATATGGAGCTGTCTTTCTTCCTGTGTCTTCTACTGTGTGTGTCCATTTATATAAACTCACAAACTGGGCAGGTACTCTATCCTATGCCATATCCTACTGAATAGGTCAAATCAAAAGTCCTAAATTGATTTAATCTTTACAAGTAAACTTAAAACAACTGAACTTAATACAATCAAAGGGTATCATACCCAGAGTAAAAGACCAGTTTACAAACATCATCTCTCATTTTGGGGATTTATAAATAATCTCAAACTGCCACAGAAAGTTTTCAGTCATTAGTTCCTGAAATATTCTTTCAGCCACTTTTCCATTCTCTTCTCCTTCTGGGACACCAATACTGTGAATGTTTGTGCATTTCATGTTTTCACTCAATACTCTGAGACTCTGTTCCATATTTTCCATTCTCTTCTCCTTCTGTTATCTTGTATTTTAGAGCTCAGTTGTTCTATTTGAAATCACTAATTCTGTCTTCAAGCAATTCAAATCTGCTCTTATATGACTTTAATGTATTCTTTAATTATACTTCTTTTTTCAAAGTGACAGAGAACCTTTATAGTAATTCAAAGTATCAAACTAAGAACTGTGAGTTCTGTTTTAAAGTGTGGTTTGATTGATTGATTGATTTTTATATTTTTAAAGAAGCTATAGATTACAATAATGATATATAAAATAAATAAGTGATTCCCATATTCCCCAACCCCTCTCCTTCCCACACTTTCCCACATCAACATCTTTTTTTAGTGTGGTACATTTTTTATAATTGATGAATGCATACTGATGCATTGCTACTAACCATGGACTATAGTTTATATTATAGTTTACACTCTGCCACACACAAATTTATAGGTTATGACAAAATATATACTGGCCTGTGTCTGTCAATGCAATGTCATGAGGGCAATTTCAATGTCCCGAAAATGTCCCCATGTTAAATATATTACTCCCTCTCCCTTCACTCTGAACCTTTGATTGCCAATGCCTTTATATCAATGATAAAGGTTCTTCCATTGCCAGAATAATAAGTCTGTAATAGAATAATAATATCTGCTTTAGTCCATTTTTCATACTGCAATCTTGAGGCTTTGGGGATGGTGATGCCCACTCTGTTTCTAATTAAAAGGGGGCTTAGATCCCATGGGACAGATGGCTGGAATTATCTTGCTGGCAGTTGCAGACACTCTGTTCCTTAGGATGTGTGTTGTCCATCATCTCCTTGTTAGTTGTCCTGGGTGAGTCCAATGAACTGGAGAGTAGGTTTTGCAACTCTGCTGAGATTCAGGGCTCAACCAACACATGAACAGACCAAAGATTTAAATCTCTGGGACATATATTTAACAAGTATAGTGATAATTATAATTTCAATTAAAAGTGGCATAGGATCCATGTGTAGGGAAATTATAAACCAGTCTAACTGTAACATGGGGAGCATACATTCCAAAGTAAGGTCCACGGACAGGGTGCCAAATTCCTGAGCTTGTCTGCCCTGGTTATAGTGTCTAGATGTCTCTAGAGCCCTCAAGACCCCTGCCATTTAAGCCTTTGTTTACTGTCACTGACAATAAGATCCTGCTGAAAAGTGCAAAAGCATAACCTCTGGAATGAACTCAGGATTCACTGTGAAAATTCTTTTAACTATAAAAACTCATTTGTATTTAATATTTCCCCTTTTGGTCAAGGTCTTTTTCCAAATGCATTGCTAGTTGGTGCTTGACAATAACCCCTCATTGCCAGGAAGGCTTATCCCCAGGAGTCATGGTCCAAGCCAGAGGGAATGGTTGTGCATTTATATGCTTAGTTTGGCTTACAGGGAGAGCACATTTGAGCAACAAGGAGGCTTTCAGGAGGTAACTCAGGCAATATATAATACTAGATTAAGTTTTAATTTCACAAGAAAAGGTTCATAAGTACAATCATCAATACCAACAGTCTGGCGTAATAGTCTGTCTTACTACACTAGGCTCTGCACATTTTCTCCAGGGATTCTTGCTGTTTTGTTAGAGAATGTAGCAGTACTCCCCAGGATGGCAATTCGATAGTCTTTTGCTTAGTATGTGGGTTTCCACCCACCAAGATAACATCCCATGAACATTAGAATATATTCATATGCCTTAGAGGCCCTTCTCAGGTTCACCATTCCCTACAAATCCCCCATCAATGACACATCACCTGAGTGATCCTCTCTGCCTCAGTTGGGACCCTTCTGTGATCCAAAACTTCTCCACAAATGAACCCAAAAAATAAAATTAAGAAAATAATACAATAATTTTAAAATAAATAAAATGCAAAAACAAACAAAAAAAACTGAATAAAATAAATTTTAATATACTGTGTCTTTCATCAATTGGGAGCTCTTTCCTGTATGTACAGTGACAATTTCTTCCATATGTTCCCCCACTGTCTTTTTTTTTTTTTTTTTCATTTTATCTTCAAAAAAGCTTTAGGTTACAGAAAAGTCTCATGGAAAATATAGGGGATTCCAATATAATCAATCCCCCTTTTCCATTCTCCCCTATTAAAATATTTTACATGTGGATGGAACATTTGTTACAGATGATATACAAATATTGAAATATTGCTACTAACCATGGTCAATGGTTTACATTATGGTTTATATTTTGCACCGTATACTTTTGCCAAAACTTAAAATGGCCTGAATCCATTATTGCACAGTCATGAAGAACAATTCTAATGTCCAAACAATGCCCTATGTTCCAGTATTTTTAATCTCATTCATCATGTCTTTCAATTCCATAAAATATGTTACTTTTCTTTGCAGACTTTTAAATTGTTCCTTATGGTCAACCAATGTCTTCTTAATTTTCTTTATCTCTTTAGTTATATATATATTTCTTTGAATTGATTTTGGAGAGTTGTATGATTATCCCTGATTGTCTTAAACCCTGTGTCTCTTCAGGATATTTGGTTTGTTCCTTTGGCTGGACCACTGCTTCTGTTTCTTAGCATGGCTTGTAATTTTTTGCTAATGTCTAAGCATCTGTATATTTTGATGAATTTTCTATGACTGCCAAATTCTGTCTCTTGCCTATTGTTTTGATTTTTTTTTACACAGTTGTACTATGATATTTGGTTCGACTTATTCTAAATCTTAAATATTGCTGAATTTAAGTTATCAAAATCAGGCCAGAGACTCAATAATGGGGCACAGATTTTCTCCCAGGGCTAAGGATACAGACATAACCCAAACAATTTTGTCCGTGCAATTTCCAGACCAGCCAGCAAATGGTACTTTTCAGCACACTTTTCCACATACGTTTTTCAATCTTGGCTTTCCTGTGTTCCTGTGTTGAATCTCCCGTGCAGAGATTCAAAGCATGCTCTGCTGGCTTAATTCACTGAAGAAAAAGACCCCAAACTCCCCTCCCTTTTCCCTTGAAACAGGTGACAGGGAAGAAATTATCTGTTCCCCTCTCAGTGAGCTGCATTGAGCCAGGGGTTTTACCTCAGCCTAATATCTTGGGAATGGGGGAGGGGAGCCCTTCCTGGTCACCGCAGGTGTTTGATCACTCATTTTCACTGTTTGGGGTTCTATGTCTCTATGTCCCTCCCACTCCAGGGAGTTGTGTAGTACTTTTCTTGTCAGCAGACCCCCAAAGCAGGTCTTTAGGCAGCTTTTGGCAAGAGCTCTATTGTTTTTCTGAGAGAATTGAGCCCTGCCTGCAAGTCTGATGTCATCTTTCCCAAACCTTGTGGAACTAGCCTTATTTTACTATGTATTTCCTAGATATTGTTCAAATATAATTACATTTTCTGTCATTTAATTGTATATAAGCAAATAGTTACAAGCAAATAGAATGATATAAATTACACCCCATACTTATATGGAATTTAGTATAATCTATAACTCTTCTATACCTTATTTTTATTTTATTCTTCATATCATTATGATTTCTTCTTGGCTTTATCCAATCCCTTATTTATTCTCCCTTGGTTAGCCTTGCTGATACATCAATTTGTATATAAGCAGGCATATCTGTAGTGTAAATTCCAGATGTTAAAGTGATAAATTGGAAATGTTTTTGTAATTTTCATATATATGAAAAAATATTCCCTCCATAAAGTTCAACCATTTTGTACTCTCATCAGTCCAGTCTTGCTTTCCAACATCCTTGTCATCAAAAAGTTATATCAAATGTTTCACTTTGCAAATATCATTGTTCTTTAAATCAGCATTTTTATTATGATTAGGTTGAGCATAATTTTCAGATGTTTAAGACATATTTTATCCATTTTTTGGTAATCTATCACTTCACTTCCTCTATTTTTTTAAACTGATTTGTCAGTGTTTTTATTCTTAGTTTCAAAAACACTTTTACTAAGGTCAGGAGTTGAAGTAAAAAGTTAAAAATAATAAAAAGTAATGTTTAAAGTTTCTTTTCAATACAGTGTAAATGACTTAAATTAAAAATAAAGATAATTTAAATATATTTTGTTAAATTATGGTATATTTTTCAATGTAGACCTTTTTTCTATTTTTATGTAGTCAAAATTCATTAATATTTTCTTTTATGATGCAGAAAAATCTGTCCTGTATTACTCATATGCATTTAAATCCCCAGCAGGAAAAATGGGAACTCCAACTCAGGAAATCACATCTTTTCCATTTAGATATTATGTTTGGGTGAGGTACTATTACAATGTATACATTTAATGTGCATATTCATGAGTCCTAACAAATTTGATTAACGGTTCATATTGTCTGTATGAATAGCTCTTTGAAGGGCATATTCAAAGATTTTGCCCATGTTTCTATTGGAATGACTGCTTTTATTAAATTATTGACTTGTAGAAATTTAGTGTATGTTGTGCACATATTTTATTGTTGGACATTTATATTCCAAACCCTTTATCATATACTTTGTGTTACTTTTCACTTATGGAGTGGATGTAATTCAAGTGGTTGTGTATATGCTTCCCATTTACAAGGTCCTTGGTTTGATCCCCAGTATCTCTTAAAAAAATGAAAAAATCAAATTCCACTGGGGAGCAGATGTTCTCAGTGGTTGAGTGTCTACTTCCCTTGTACAAGATCCAGGGTTCAATCCCTGGTACCTCCAAAAACAAAAGGAAAAAATATCTGTTAATGAATAGAAGTGATTATCCTTTATTAATTAATTTTATTTTTTCTCTTTTAAAATTAAAACTTTACGTATTCTATTCAGTAAACAAAGTCATGCAAACACATTTCTATACTTGCTCCTAAAAGTTCATTTCTTGTTTCTTTTTAGCTTGCATATTTAGATTTGCATCCATTTAAGTTTAAATATGCCTATGTATTTCTTCACACTATAATTCTTTTTTTAGCTCTATCAATTTTCCTTGATATGTTTTGAATTTAAATTATTAGGCCCATATAGATTAATAACTCTGCTTTCTTTTTTATGGGTTGATGTCTATTTTTATTATGACATGCTCAAATTGCCTTCAAGTCTACTTTGGATGATAAAATATTATATCCTAAAATTCTGTGTCTTTATATTTAGGTCTCATTTCATCAGCATATGGCTGAGATTGGTATTCTGTCTAGTCTAATAGTAATAAAACATTAATAGAAAAAGTAATTAATGTTTTGTTAACTGTATGTGTACATATGCTTTGATATACTTTTTTCTCTATTTTCTTGACTTCTTTTGGAATAATCCATATTTTTATAGTCCATTTTCACCTGTTATATAAAATTGTACACAGTTTTACTGAATAATATAGAGTATATTATTTTTTACATTCAAGGAATATAATACATCATTGGTTGAACTTGTATAAATTAAAATCAAAATCTCTTCTCTCTCCGTCACTCAAAGGTCAAACTTAAATCCCAAATAAGCCTGTTTGAGCAGGATATACATTCTTTTGAAATGCTCATGGTTTTTCTTCAGGATAGACCATATATTGGTTCACAAGATAGATCTTAATCTTAAAAAGATTGAAATTATGCAAAGCTTTTTCTCTGATCATAATGGAATGAAGCTGGAAGTCAATAATAGTTAGAAAAAGGGAAAATCCACAAATATACTGAGATGAAACAACACACTTAAATAATCAGTGGATCAAAGATGAAAATGCAAGAGAAATCTGTTAATATTTCAAAACAGATGAAAAAAAGAACACAACATAACAAAACCTATGGGATACAGCCAGTGCAGTTCTGATAGTGAAATTTATAGCCCTCAATGTTTACATTAAAAAAGAAGAGCGAGCTAAAATCAGAGACTTAAATGCACACCTGGAGAAACAAGAAAAAGAATAACAAACTAACTACAAAGCAAGCAGAAAGAAAGAAATAACAAAGATTAGAGCAGAAGTAAATGAGACTGAGAACAAAAAATAAAAACAATAAGAAAATCAACAAAATCAAAACTTGGTTCTTTAAGAAGATCAAAAGATTTATGTTTGGAAGAAGTTTGCACTTAAGAACTAGGACAATGTCTTTTTCTCTGCATTTGTAAAAATTATATCAAAGAACAATCAATAAATATATTGAATACCAAAATCTACCCTTGAATAAAATTGGATAGATAATCCATTTAATGAAAGGAAAAGGGAACAAATAGTCCTTCCAATTATAACATTGCCTAGACTTCGAATTGTGTGTTCATAATAAAGTATTTTGTTTTGTTCCAGCTTATTTAAACAACAATGGTTACTATAGCATTTTTCTACCGCTCCTTACTTTCCATACATACAATCTTGCCCTCCTAGTTTATTAACTTTTTATTACTTTTCTCCCCAGTGCTTTCAAAGAGAATCATCACATGGTACCTAAAAATGTTTTTGTTTCACCTTATAATTTAAATGATAATTTAATTGGTACAGAATTCTAATTTTCAGTTCTTACGTATCCACTCTTCAAAGCAGTCACCCTAATGTTCATCAACATAGGTTATGTGTATTCCCTTTTTTTGGAGACTTTTAGAATATTTTTTGCCTTAGAAATTTTAAAATTTCATGGTTGATAATTGTATATGTGTTGTGTATATTTTTGCTAATATTATTTTGACACTCTAGTTGGTTTTTAAATAACTCAGGAATTTTACATTATTCTGGGTTATACTTGTTAATTATACCTTCAAATATTTCCTCAAAACTACTTTTGGAAAATAATAAATTATTTTAAAGACGTTTTAGATTACAGAAAAGTTACACCAAAACTATACACATGCCTCTTCTGTCTCTTCTATTTGCACCTATAGTTGGTGCTGGAGTTAGTAGGTGTATGCCCAAGAGACTTGAGTCTTCGGGCTGTCTATGTACAAGCTGTGCCCTGAGCCTCAGTGGAGTTGCAACACATTTACATTTTGGACCATACACTTTTATAGATTTTGATGAAGTTTGACATGTTCTGTATCTATCCTTGCAAGATCATGTAAAACAATTCCGTCACCCAAAAATGTCCTGTGTGGCATCTACTCTATTCCTCTGTCCCTTTTCCCTCAGGACCCACCGTAAAAACCAAGATTAACTCATTGAAGGCCCAGATTCATAGCTACTTGCATCAACATTAAGGGCTTGATGTACTGGCCTGCCCTTCCTTATTAGGCCCTGCATATGCTCAAGAGACTCCTGCCCTCCCAGTTGAGACCATAGCAGGATTCCCCAGGATGGGAGTACAACACTGTCCTGCTCATTATGTGAATCTTCACCCACTGATACAACACACTATGACAAGATGAATGCTACAATCTCCCCAGAAGCCTTCGCCAGAAAAGCCCCATGCTGTATACCTCCTACATCCAACATGTTAAACCGGTAAACCTCCCCTGCCATATATGCCAAAAGAACATAACCAGTATTATAGTTTCAACCACATACCTTCAAATTCCCAGAGTTCAACTGCTCCCTCCCCCAAGCCTCCCCCCAATTCCATGGACAATCTAACTCACCCACCCCATTCTACCCCACTCACAAACCAGCACCATCCAACCCAACAGCATCACTGCACCAATGTTATGCCCATCCTCTGTATAACTACACCCTTCCACATTATCATGGATTTTGTCCATATGGGCACTGACTCACAAACTTTTTCTCCCTTTCTGTCTCTTGTAAACCTATCTTCCAGAGCTAGCTCTGTGAGTTTGCTAAACATGCTTAATTCATATCAGTGAGTTCATGTAATATTCATCCTTTAGTTCCTGGCTTGCTTCACTCAACATAAGGTCTTCAAGATTCATCCATGTTATTCCATATGTTAATACTACATTCCTTCTTATAGTTAAGTAAAATACCATTGTATGGATGTACCATAATTTCTTTATCCATTCATCTGTTGATGGACATTTAGGTTGTTTCCAACTTTTGGCTATAGTGAATGATGTCATTATGAACATTGGTGTGCAAATATCTGTCTGTGTCCCTTCTTTCAGTTCTTCTGGGTATATACCCAGCAGTGGGATTGCTGGATCATATGGCAATTCTACTGTTCAGTTCCTGAGGAACTGCCAAACTGCCTTCCACAATGACTGCACCATTCTACATTCCAACAAAAGTGCATGAGTGTTCCCATTCCTCCACATCCTCTCCAACACTTGTACTCCTGTTTTTTTTTAATAGCCATCAGTCTAATGGGTATATGATGATATTCCCTTGTGGTTTTGATTTGCATTTCTCTAATAACAAGTTATGTTGCTCATCTTTTCATGAGCCTTTTAGCCATTTGTATTTCTTCATTGGAGAAGTGCCTATTCAAATCACTTGCCCATTTTGTAAATGGGTTGTTTGTCTTTTTATATTCGAGGTGTGTGATTTCTTTACATATACTCAATATTAGGCCCCTATCAGATACATGGTTACCAAATATATTCTCCCATTGAGTGGGCTGCCTTTTCACTTTCTTTTTTTAAATATATATTTTTACATGATACTTAGATTATATGTATGTAAGATAAAAATATAGCAGATTCCCATATAACCTCCCCCCTACATCTTTCATATTTTCACACATTAACAACATCCTTTGTTAGTGGGTTACATTCATTACAACTGATAAAACATTTTGGAGCATTGCCACCAAGAATGGATTAGAGTTTCCATTGTAGTTTACACTCTCCCCCACACAATTTTTTTTGTTATGACGAGATATGTAATGTCTTGTGTCTGACATTGCAATTTCATGCAGGACACTTCCCAAGACCCAGAAATGCCCCCATATTACACTTATTTTTCCCTTTCCCTGCTTGCAGAACCTCCAGTGTCCACTGCCTCCCCATCAGTGACAAAATGTCTTCCAATGCTAGAATCCCGAGTCTATATTAAAATAACAGTAAGACAAGTTTTGTCCATAGTTCTTTCCACAATCCTGAGGGTTCTTGGATGGTGATGCCTACTACACATCTAATTGAGGGGGAGGCTTCAATCCCATGGGGCAGAAGGATGGGACTTTCTTCCTTGCCACTGTAGACTCTTTCAGCTTTTGGGATGACTGTTGTTCATCATCATCTCCTTGTTATTTGTCCTGGATAAGTCCAATGAACTGGATAGTAGGTTTAGCAATTCTGTTGATATTCAGGGCATTGCTGGCACATGGACAGCCCAAAGAATTTAGTCTCTTGGATGTACACCTATCAACCCTAGTATTAATTATAGGTTCAAATAGAAGGGTCAAAAGAGCTATGTTTAGAGAAACCACAACTGAGTCCATCTCTTATATGGGGGAACATAAATTACAAAGTAGGGTCCTCTGGCAAGGTATCAAACTCCTGAGATATCTGCCCTGACTATTGTGTCTGGAAGTCTCCAGAGCCCTCATAAGACCCACTATTTGAGGTAGTATTTACTTTGTCCATCAATGAGATCCTGCAGAGACATACATAAGTATAGCCTCTGGAATGATCTTCTGACTCCCTGTGAAGTCTCTTAGCCATATAAATTCATTTGTCTTTACCTTTCCCCCCTTTTGGTCAAGGTCTTTTTCCAGTTGCATTGCTAGTTGGTGCTTGATAGCAATCCCTTGGTGCCAGGGAGGCACATCCTCAGAGTCATGTCCCATGCTGGGGGGAAGGTAATGTATTTATGAGCTGAGTTTGACTTAAAGAGAGGCCACATTTGAGCCACAGGGAGGCTCTCAGGAGGTAAATCTTAGGCACCTATAATACTAGGCTAAGTTTCAATTTCAATAGTAAAGATTCATAAGTACAGTCATCAATATTAATGGCCCATCAATTGCCCATCCTCCTTCACTAGTCATTGCCCCTGTACTCAGGGAATTCTTGCTGTTCCATTAGAGAATGTGGCAGAGCTCCCTAGGATGGGAATTTGATATTCTTTCAGTTACTGTGTGAATCTCCACCCACCATGACAATGCTCCATGAACATTCAAATACATTTATATGCCTTATATCGATGCCCAGGTAAACCTCCTCCCATGTATCCCCCATCACTGACACACCACACAAATGATCCTCACTTGTCATGGTTATAACCCTTCTGTAATACAAAAGTTCTTCAAATATGAAGCCAGTGAAATAGCCAGATACAATTAATAAGAAAATGAAATAATGATAGTTTTAAAAATAAGAAATAAAAGACAAGGAGTAATAAAAATACTGAAAATATTTAATAACTAAATAAATAAATTTCTCTTTGACATTATGTCATTTATTACTGTAAGATCTGATATCTTGAATGCATAATGTCATTGTATTCATTTATTCACCCAGTGTCTTACATTTTTCATTTTGTCTTCAAAGATATTTCAGGTTATAGAAGTCATGTACAAAAAATAGGGGATTCCTATATACCCAACAACTTCCCCTTTTTCCCCTTTCCCTTATTAATAACATGTTATGGAAGTGGGTGTGGCTCAATGGATAGAGCTCCCATTTACCATATGGGAGGCCCCGGGTTCGCTTCCCGGGGCCTCCTTGCGGGCTGATGCAGCAGGACCTCACAGCAAGGGGGAGATAAGCAGACACGGAAGAAACACACAGCGAATGGACACAGTAAAACACAAGCAACAAGGGGGGGATAAATAAATAAATCTTTAAAAAAAAATAACATTTTATATGTGGATAGTACATTTGTCACAATTGATATAAAAATATTGAAACACAACTACCAACCATGGTCAATGGTTTACATTATGGTTTACATTTTGGACCATACAAATTTTATAACTTTTGATGAAATTTAACATGGTCGGAATCCATCATTGCAAGACCATATAGAACACTTCCATCAACCCAAAAATGCCCCATGATACATCTATTCTATTCCTCCGTCTCCTTCCCCTCATGACCCATGGTAACCAACAGGTTTCACTCCTTGAGGAACAAGATTCAACAGTTACTTGCAACAACTTGAGGGCTTGACATCCTCCCCTATTAGACACTGCCTATGCTCTTGAGAAACTCCCACCCCTTTATTTGAGAACATGGCAGGATTCCCCAGGAATGTTGTGCATCACCTTACCATTAATTTTGTGGGTCTTGAACCACTGATACAAATCACTATGACAAGATGAATACTCACACATTCCCTTGATTCCTGCCCTAGGTGCTCCCTGTCCCAAATGCACCCCACATCCAACACCCTAAACCAGTAATCCTCTGCTGCAATGTTGCCAGAAGAACATTCCCAACATTTTAGTTTTAACCACATGCCCACCAATCTAGAGTGTTCACCTGCTCCCTCTACCAACCCTCCCCCAAGTTCCATGGACAGTCCAACCTACCCTCTTCACCATACACCACTGACAAACCAGCAATGCCCAACCCAAAAATATCACTGCACCACTGTCATGACCCTCTGCTGCACAACTACACACTTCCACCTTATCACAGATTTTGGCCATATGTGCATTGGCTCACAGCCTTCTTCTCCCTTTCTATCTCCTGTAAACCTATCTTCCAGACTCTAGCTCTATGAGTCTGCTCAATTTACTTACTTCATATCTGAATTAAGTGTCTGGCTTGCTTCACTCAATATAAGGTCTTCAAGTATCATCCACTTTATCCTGTGTGTTAATACTGCATTCTTTCTTATAATTGAGTAATATTCCATTATGTATACATACCACAATTTGTTTATCCATTCATCTGTTGATGGGCATTTAGGTTGATTCCAACTTTTGGCAATAGCGAAGAATGCCACTATGAACATTGGTGAGCTTATATCTGTTTGTATCCTTGATTTCTATTCTTCTGCATATATACCCAGCAGTGGAATTGCTGCATCATATGGCATTTCTATAGATAGCTTTCTGAGGAACAAACTCTCCTCCAAAGTTGTTGCACCATTCTACATTCCCACCAGCAGTGGGTAAGAGTTCCCATTCCTCCACATCCTCTTCAACACTTGTAATACTTTTTTTTTAATAACCGTCAGTCTAATGGGTGTAAGGTGATATCTCATTGTAGTTTTGATTTGCATTTCCCTAATAGCTACTGATGTTGAATATCTTTTCATGAACTTTTTAGCCATTTGTATTTCTTGTTTGGAGAAATGTCTATTCAAATCACTTACCCATTTTTTTAAATGGGTTGTTTGTCCTTTTATTTTCAAGATGTAGGATTTCTTTATATATGCTGGATTTTAGGTCCCTATCAGATTTATGATTGCCAAATATTTTTACCTACTTAATAGTCAGCCATTTCACTTTCTTGACAAACTCTTTTGAGGTGCAAAAGTTTTTAATTTTGAGGCAGTCTCATTTATCTATTTTTACTATCACTGCTTGTGCTTTGGGTGTAAAGTTCATGAAAACAATTCCTAATACAAGGTCATGTAGATGCTTCCCTACATTAACTTCCAAGATTTTTATGATCATGGCTCTTATTTTATATCATTGATCCATCTTGAGCTAATTTTTGTATAAGGTATGAGATGGTGTTCCTCTCTCATTCTTTAGGATATGGATACCCAGTTTTCCAAGCAATATTTGTTGAAGAGGCAATTCTGTCCCAATTGTGTGGGCTTGGTAGCCTTGTCAAATATCAGATGGCTGTATATGTGGGGATATATATATAAATTCTCAATCCGGTTCCATTGCCCAATATGTCTATCCTTTTGCCAATACCATGCATTTTTGACCAAAGTAGCCTTATAGTACATTTTAAAATCAGGTAGTGTGATTCCTCTGATTTCTTTTTTTTTTTTTTCCAATATGTCTTTGGCTATTCAAGGTCCATTGCAATTCCAAATAAATTTCATAGTTAGCTTTTCAAATTCTGTAAAAAAATGGTGCTGTAATTTTTTGGGGATTGCGTTAAAACTGTAAATCAGTTTCGGTAGGATAGACATTTTATTGAAGTTTAGCTTACCTATCCATGAACAGGGAGGATTCTTCCATTTATTTTGGTCTTCTTTGATTTCCTTTAACAGTGATGTGTAATTTTCTGCATATAAGTCATTTACATCTTTAGTTAATTTTTTTCCTATGTATTTGATTTCTTGTTGTTATTGTAAATGGAATTTTTTTTCTTGATTTTCACCTCAGATTGCTCTCTGTTGCTGTACAGAAATACTATTGATTTTCCACATTGATCTTATATCCCTCCACTTTACTGAACTCATTTATAAGCTCTAGAAGCTTTATTAAGGATTTCTCAGGGCTTTCTAGGTATAGGATCATGTAGTCTGCAAAGAGTGAAATTTTTACTTCTTCTCTTCCAATTTGAATGCCTTTTTTATACTTTCCCTTGCCTAAGTGATCAAGCAAGTACTTCTAACACAATGTTGAATAAGAGTGATGAAGTGGGCATCCTTGTCTTTTTCCAGATCTTAGAGAAAAAGTTTTAAGGATTTCACCATTACATATGATATTAGCTCTGGATATTTCATATATACCCTTTACCATATTGAGGGAGGTTACTTCTATTCATATCTTTTGCTGTGTTTTTATCAGGAAAGGGTGCTGTATTTCACTTGTCAAATGTTTTTTCTGCATCAAAAGAGATGATCGTGTGAGTTTTTATTTTGATCTGTTTATGTGGTGTAATGCATTGATTAATTTTCTTATGTTGAAACATCCTTGCATACCAGGGATGAAACTCACTGGACATGGTGTATAATTCGTTTCCTGTGTTGTTGAATATGATTATCAAGTATTTTTTTGAGAATTTTATCATCTAGGTTCTTTAAAGAGACTGGCCTATAGTTTTCCTTTCTCATGGTGTCTTTGTTTGACTTTGATATTAGGGTGATGTTGGCCTCATATAATGAGTTAGAAAATGTTCCCTCCACATCTATTTCATAGAAGAGTTTAAGAAGGATTGGTATGAGTTTTTTCTGGAATGTATGGTAGAATTCACCAGTGAAACCATCTGGTCCTGGACTCTTTTTAGTTGGGAGATTCTTGATAACTAATTCTATCACATCATTGTGATTTGTCTGTTGAGTTCATCAATTTCTTCTTTTATCAATGTAGGCTGCTTGTGTGTTTCTAGGAAATTGTCCATTTCCTCTGTTATCCATCTTGTAGGCATACAATTTTCAAAGTGTCCTCTTATGATAATCTTTATTTCTGTGGGGTCAGTGGTGATATTCCCTTTCTCACTTTTTTAAAGGGATTTAATTATTCTGTCTTTTTTCTTTCCTAATCTCGCTAAGTGTTTGTGAATTTTATAAATCTTCTTTAAGAATCTGCTTTTGGTTTTATTTTTTCTAGTTCATTCTTATTTTCAATTTCATTTATCTCTGCTCTAAGATTTGTTATTTCATTTCTTTCTACTTCCTTTGTGGTTAGCTTTTGTTCTTTTTCTAATTCCTCCAGGTGTGCACTTAGGTATTTGATTTTACCTCTTTCTTCTTTTCTAATATAGGCATTTATGGCTATGAATTTCTGTCTCCCTATATATTTTGATGCATTTCACAGAATTTGACACTTTGTGCTGTCATTTTTATTCATTTCAAGGTAGTT
This sequence comes from Cabassous unicinctus, assembly GCA_029593785.1. NCBI lineage: Eukaryota > Metazoa > Chordata > Mammalia > Cingulata > Chlamyphoridae > Cabassous > Cabassous unicinctus. The sequence continues at coordinate 34,784 of JAQZBX010004496.1, read as the reverse complement.
TCTGATTTCTTTTGTGATTTCCTCCTTCACCCAATGTTTGTTTAAGAGTGTCTTTTTAAACTTCCATATCTTTGTGCCTAATCTGGTTCTCTGCCCCTTACTGATTTCTAGCTACATTCCATTGTGTTCAGAGAAATATTTGGTATAATTTCAATCTTTCTCAATTCACTGAGAGTTGTTCTATGCCCTAGCATGTGTTCTATCCTGAAGAATGATTCATGTGCACTTGAGAAGAATGTATATTCTGCAGTATTTGGCAGTATTATGTCCAGATCCTCTAATGTATTATTAGATCCTCTAGTGTATTATTCAAAAGATTATTATTCAAAACCTTTGTTTCTTTATTGATTCTCTATCAAGATGTTCTGTCTAATGGTAATAATGGTGTATTATAGTCCTGCACTATAATTGTAGTGGCATTTATTTCTCCAATTAGTTTTTGCAGTGTTTGCCTTATGTATTTTGAGGCATCCCTGGTTAGGTGCACAAATATTTATGATTGTTCTTTCTTCTTGATTGATTACCCCTTTTAGCAATATATAATATCCTTCTTTGTCTCTTAGAATAGTTTTGCATTAAAAGTCTATTCTGTCTGATATTAGTATAGCCACTCCCACACATTTTGATTAGTGTTTGCATGTAAACTTTTTTCCCAACCATTCATTTTCAGCCTCCTTGTGTCCCTGTGTTTAAGGTGATTTTCCTGTAGACAGCATATAGGTGGGTCATATTTCCTTATCCATTCTACCAATCTGTGTCTCCTGACTGTTGACGTTAATCCATTAACATTCAATGTTTTTACTGTCAAGTAATTACTTATATTAGCCATATTTTCTTAAGTTTATGTATGCCATATATTGTTTTTATTTCTATCTTTTTATTTGCTCTTACATTCTCCTCCAACTCTCTTCTCTCCTGTTTTTTTTTCCTTTCAACCTACAGAACTCCCTTTACTCTTTCTTGAAGTGCAGGTTTCTTATTGATGTACTCTCTTAATTTGTTTATCTGTGAGCATTTTGAACTCTCCCTCATTTTTGAATCCCAGCTTTGCTGGATAGAGAATTCTTGGCTGGAAGTTTCTTTTCTTTTTTCTTTTAGCACCTTAACTATGTCATACTCCTGCCTTCTTGTCTCCATGGTTTCATAGGTGGCAGCACTTAATCTTATTGAGCTCCCCTTGTGTGGGGGATCTCTTTTCTCTTGTTGCTTTCAGTATTCTCTCTTTGTCTTGTGCACTGGAAAATTTGACAAGTATATGTCTTGGAGATGGCCTGTTAGGATTTTACTGTTTGGGGTACTCTGCACTTCCTGGACATGTATGTCCATGTCCCTCAATAGAGTTGGGAATTTCACAGCCATTATTTCCTCCAACACACCTTCTGCCTCCTTTCCCTACTCTTCTTCTTATAGGATGCTTATAATACATATGTTTGTGCATTTCATATCATGATTCAAATCCTTAAGTCCCTGTGTTTTTTTTTCTCTTTTTTTAAATCTATCTGTTCTACTATCTGTCTGATTTCAGATGTACTGTCTTCCTCATCACTGATACTTTCCTCTGCCTGTTCAAATCTGCTGTTATGTGCTTCCAGTGTATTTTTGATTTCTTGCATTGTGCCATTCATCACCATCATATGCATTATCTTTTTAAGTATGTTTACAATTTCTTCAGTATGTTCTCCCCTTATCTTCTTAATATCCTTAATCTCTTCCTTCACTTCATTAAGTTGATTCATGATATTTGTTTGGACATCTCAGATTAGTTGTTCTATGTCCTGCATCTCTACCTGCTTGTTTGTTTGTTTTAGTTTGTTCATTGGACTGAGCCATGTCTTCCTGTTTCTTAGTATGACTTTTAATTTTTTGTTGGTGTCTAGACATCTGTTTATCTTGATGGTTTATTCAGTTTATTAGCTTCACTTTCTATTCTAAGATTTTATTTTGCTGTTGTTTTTATGTGTATGGTAAGGTTTCACATTGACACTTCATTCCTCTTAATTTATTTCCTTGCTGCTGTCTGTGTTCCCTTGAAAAAAATTAGGACCAGAGAAAAGGAAAGAGATTAAAAGAGAAAGAGAATAATAGCAATAATAGTAAAAGGCAGAAGAAGACTCATACAAGACCATTTTCCTTCGGATTCTTTCTCTTTCCAGAACTATCCTAGATGATTCAGGGCTCATTCCTATTCTATATATATATCCAAAACAGCTCTTTCAGATAGGCCTCTGTCCTCTTTCACTCCTTTTTTGTTAGAGGGTCAGACTTTGCCTATGGTCCTCGGCGCCATTTTCCTGGAACTCGTTGACGTGCCTGAGGAGTCCTAGAGCCAAGGCAGCTCCTTGTGGGTCTCACAGGAATCTAAAGGCCACTTAACAATGCATGTCAACTTTCAGGTTTAAGGTATTGAATCAGATATCTTTCTTTCTTCAATTCAGTGTTTGTGGAGTCCTTCTCCCATCTCTACCATCCTCCAGAGCTCTGGGATCTGTCATTATAGTCACTGAATAATTGAGGTGATTTATTTTTTATTGCAAATAAATGAGCTATACCTAAGATAATAATAATTAATAATAATAAAAAGACCCAGTACTTCCATTTTTATGATAAGGAGAAATTAATTCTCCTAAAGTAAGAGACCTATACTTTCAACTTTTAGGTAATTGATGTATTTTTTTGTTATGCTAATATTATGACTGATATTTGGAATTTTGGAAGCCAAAGTAAAGTTTTTTCTAAAGAGGGGAAGATTCACTATTATAAACACCAAAAGGAACACAATATCATAAGAATTGTTAAAAATATTTATCTTCTTTCCTGAAGGCCAGCATTTGGGAGGCCTGGACATACATACTGAGGGTCAAAGAAGCTGAGCTGCTATGCTCAGCCTGCTGTTCCCAGCAAGGCCACACATTTCCAGCACCTACCCTGCCCCCTTGCAGCAGCAAGTTCACAAGTTCAGTTCCATTCCCACACCAGGCCCCAGAAAGCAAGGCTTACCCATGTCTGGCTTTCAATGCCAGCTGCAGTACCAGGGAGGTTGAGCTGTTATTAATTTGATTAATTTGATTCATCTTTAATTGTAGAAGTTCCTTATATATTAAAGAAATGAGCCCTTTCTACTGTGTGTTGTAAATATTTTTTCTCGATGGTTATCTTTTGACAAAAATGTGAAGAGATGCATTTATATCCCACTCCCTTCTTGGCTTCATGGTTTCTGATTAGAAATCAGCACTTAATATTATTGCAACTTCTTCGTATGTAAGGTGATTTTTTCTTGTGGCATTCACAATTTAACTACTATGGGTCTGGGTGTATTTTTCATTCAGTGTATCCTATTTGAGGTTTTGTTTTAGTTTCCTAGATGCTAAAGTATACACCATATATCACTTTGGATTAAAAAATGTGTATTTATTGGATCATGATTTTGAGCCTAGGATTGGAGAAACTGAGAGGTGATGAGTTTTGATTGTTTATACTTATTTGAATAATGAAAATGCACTAAAATGACTGAACTGATGAGTGCACAATTATGTGATTTTACTCAATACCAGTGACAGTACACTTGGGTTAGATTTAGCTTTATTAATATGTATCAATAAAGCTGATTTCTTGAAAAATAAAAAATAAAAATAAAATAATGAGGATTGATTGGATCATTATTTTGAGATTAGGAAAAGTCCATAATTGAGATATCAGCAAGGTGATGATTTGTTCGAGGAGATTGTGGCATTCTAGTGCTGGTCACTATTGATCCCTTGTCCTTGGTGTTCCAGTCACATAGAGGCATCTTCTTTCTCTTTTGTGTTCCACTGATTTCTAGCTTATGGCTGCTCTCATGACTTCTCTCTACAAGACTGGCATTCACACTGCTTGTTAAGGATTCCAGTAATCTGGATTTAAAAAATCAACTCTGTACTTATACTGAGAGCTGCTGATTGTGTACTTTGGATTGAATGCATTGTGTGTGAATATATCTCCATAAAACTGCTTAAAAAGAAACCACCTGGATTAGCTGGGCTGCACCTTACTTGAAGTAACCACATCAAAAGTTCCTCCTTAATTTTGTGATAATCATGGTAGGCAAAACATTCACTATATTAGAAACCATGCATGTGTCCCCAGACCTAGTTTTTCTCCCTAGGTCTGGTTTTTGGAATGCTGGTGACAAACTAAGCCTGATTTATTATATGACCATCCTGTATGGGAAAAGACTGTAACTTTGGGTTTCATTGGTCAACCTTAAGAGATATAAAGGGGAGTGGATGTGGCTCAGGCTTTTGGGCATCTGTCTCCCATATGGAGGGACCTGGGTTCAATCCCTGAGACCTCCTGGTAAAAATTTAAAAAAGAAAAATATAAAAGGTGTGTGGGTCACCAGGCCCCATCTGCAGGTGTGCCATCAGGCCCTGTGAACAGACAAGATGCCAGGCCCTGTGCGTGGGTGTACCATCAGGCCCTGCAAGTGGGCGAGCCACCCGGCCCTGTGTGCAGGTGCACTGCCAGGCCCCACGAGCCATGCAGCAAGATGATGACATAAAAGGAGAGTGACACAAGGGAGAGCCAAGACAAGACGTACCGAAAAACCAGGAACTAAGGTGTCACAGGTGGTAGGATGCCTCTTTCCCACATCGGAGATTCCAAGGATCAAATCCCAGTGAAGACAGGAGGAGAAGGATGAGAAGAGAGGGCAGGAAATGGACAGAGTCACCCAGTGAATGGACACGGAAACAGCAAAAACGAGGGGAGGAGGGGGCAGTAAAAATGGATAAAAGTAAATAAATAAATCCTTTAAAAAATGTATAGGGGAGGAAGATACGGACTATAGTTAGTAGTAATATTTTGACGATGTTCTTTCAAGATTTGTTAACAAATGTTTCACAACAAAGCAGGGTGATTGTGTGTGTGGGGTAATGTATGGGAGCCCTATATGATGTTATGCATGTTTGTTTTGAAAGTTCACAATATTTACTGAACACTTATAGTTTATGTATGTTCATATATGAATGATATACTTCAATAAACTGTTTTTTAAAAAAGTTCCTCTTTGCAAAGGGTTCACTTCAATGGGAATTTATTCAGTTTAAGAACATGGTTTTTTCTGGGGTACATAATTTCAAACTATTACAGGATTCAGGAAGAAAGAAAACCCATAAAACACAGCTTGCTGATTTTATAATTTTAAAAATAGACTAATACAGTTTGAAACTGAGTAAAATGTAAGCAATTTTTGTGTTCTGTGTGTTTTTCTGTGTGTGTGTATTTTTTGAGAAGCAATTTTATTCTCTCCTGTGGATGCTGACAGTACTCATAGATTGCATTTCAAAACATTCAGAAAGGATATACCAAAATATCGTACCATTTCTTTATATCACAATCAATAACTATGAAGCAATTATGTCTACTAAATACAGTGAACAAAATGGTATAAATGTTTACACCATTCTCTGGTATATAAGGCCTTTCTACACAACAGTAACAAATGGAATTAATGCACAACACAATACCAATGAGGAAAGACCTTCTATTTAAATAAACTATTCTGTTAATGAATGAACTCTACTTTTTGAATACAAATTTACAGACCTGATCAACAATAAGAAATGACACATATGTTTTTCTTAAGAAATATAATGTTCAGAAATGAATCACTATGGGAGACTTCTTCTAGTAAAGGGAGTAAGAAGCAAGAAAAGGATATTAGAGATTTAAGAGTACTATTATATGAAAATATATGTCTGTTATTAGGATAATCTGTGGAGGAGCCCAGTTTTACTTAAATTCCATAAATTTACTGACAGAAGAAGTGTTGGAGGAAATAATGGCTGAAAATTTTCCAACTCCATTGAGGGACATGGACATACATGTCCAGGAAGCACAGCACACCCCAAACCATATAAATATGAACAGGCCAACTCCAAGACATATACTTGTCAAATTGTCCAATGCTCAAGAGAAAGAAAGAATACTGACAGCAGCAAGAGAAAAACCTCCATCACATGCAAGTGAATTTTGATAAGATTAAATGCTGATTTCTCATCTGAAACCATGGAGGCAAGAAGGCACTGGCATGACATAGGTGCTAAAAGAAAAAAAAAAACTTCCAACCAAGAATTTTCCATCAAGCAAAGTTGGCATTCAAAATGAGGGAGAGTTCAAAATATTCACAGATAAACAGAAATTAAGACAGTCTGTCAATAAGGAACCTGCCCTTCAAGAAATAATAAAGGGAGTTCTGCTGGTTGACATGAAAAAAATTAGGAGCGGCATAGAGTTGGAGGAGAGTGTAAGAACAACAAAAAGATATAAAGTGAAATAAAAACAACATATGGCATACATAAACCTAAAGAGAATATGGCTAATGTAAATAATTCCTTCACAGTAATTACATTGAATGTTAATGGATTAAACTCTCCATTCAAGAGTCACAGATTGGCAGAATTGATAAGGAAATATGATCCATCTATATGCTCTCTACAAGAAACCCACCTTAGACCCAGGGATGCAAGAAGACAAAGTGAATGGTTGGAAAACTATTTTACACATAAACAATAAACAGGAAAAGGTGGGAGGAGCTATACTTATATCAGACAAAATAGACTTTAAATGAAAAACTACTGTAAGAGAAAAAGAACACTATATATTAATAAAAGGGGCAATCTGTCTATAAGAAAGAACAATCATAAACATTTATGCACCTAACCAGGTTGCCTCAAAATACAGGAGGCAAACGTTGAAAAAACTAAGTGGAGAATAGGTGCCTCTACAATTATAGTGGAAGAATTTAATACACAGAACATCTCGACAGAAAATCAATAAAGAAACACAGACCTTGAATAATATATTAGAGGATCGGGACCTAAGAGACATATACAGAACATTACAAACATATACAGCAGGATATATATTCTTCTCAACTGCACATGGATCATTCTATAGGATAGACTATACGCCAGGGCATAAAACAATTCTCAATGAATTCAGAAAGGTTGAAATTATACAAAGTAATTTCTCTGACCACAATGGAATGAAACTGTAAAACAGTAAGGGGCAGAACCAGATTAGGCACAAAGATAAGGAACTTAAACAACACACTATCAGAAAAACAGTGGGTAAAGGAAGAAATCACAAAAGAAAGAAGTAACTACCTTGAAATGAATGAAAATGACAACACAACATATCAAAACACATGGGACACAGCAAAAGCAGTACTGTGAGGGAAATTCATAGTGATAAATGCCTATATTAATAAAGAAGATAAAGCTAAAATCAAAGACCTAACTGAACACTTAGAGGAATTATAAAAAGAACAGCAAACTAATCCTAAAACACATAAAAAGAGTGAATTAACAAAAATTAGAGCAGAGCCAAAAGAAATTGAAAATAAGAAAGCACTAGAAAAAATAACAACCAAAAGCTGGTTCTTTGAGAAGATTAACAAAATTGACAAACCCTTAGCTATTCTAATAAAAAAAGAAAGAAGAAGCAAATACATAAAATAAGAAACTAGGAAGGGGATATCACCACTTACCACACTGTAATAAAGAGTATCATAAGAGGATATTTTGAAAAATTGTGTACCAACTAGATGGATAATTTAGAAGAAAAGGAAAAATTCCTAGAAACACACAAGCAGCCTACATTGATGAAAGAAGAAATTGATGAACTCAACAGAAACCAATCACAAGTAACAAGATAGAATTAGTCATTGAAAACCTCCCAGCAGGAAGAGTTCAGGACCAGAGAGCTTCACAGGTGAATTCTACCAAACAATTCTGGAAAGAACTAAGACCAATCATGCTTAAACTCTTCCAAAAAACAGAAGTGTGGGGAACATTGTCCAATTCATTCTATGATGCAAGCATCACACTCATACCAAAGCCAAAGACACCACAAGAAAAGAAAACTTTAGACCAATCTCTCTAACGAAACTGGATGCTAAAATCCTCAACAAAATAATTGCTAATCGTATTCAATGCATCAAATGAATTATAAACCATGACCTAGTGGGTTTCATCCTTGGAATGCAAGGAGTTTCAACATAAGAAAATCAATCAATGTAATACACCACATAAACAGATAGAAAGTAAAAAGTCACATGATCATCTCTATAGATGCAGAAAAAGCATTCAGCAAAATATAGCAAACTTTTCTGATAAAAACACTTCAAAAGATAGGAATAGGACAAAACAACTTCAACATGATAAAGGGTATATATGAAAAACCCACAACTAATACCATATTCAATGGTGAAATCCTGAAAGCTTTCCCTCTAAGATCAGAAACAAGACAAGGATGCTCACTTTCACTACTTCTATTTAACACTGTGTTAGAAGTTCTTGCTTGAGCACTTTGGCAAGAAAGATATAAATGGCATCCAAATTGGAAAGGAAGAAGTGAAAATTTCACTATTTGCAGATGACATGATCCTATACCTTGAAAGCCCTGAGAAATTTACAACAAAGTTTCTAAAGCTTATAAATGAGTTCAGTAAAGTTGCAGGTTATTAGATCAATGTGCAAAAATCAGTAGCATTTCTATACACCAATAATGCAAAAACTGAGGAGGAAATCAATTTAAAAATCCCACTTACAATAGCATCAAAAAGAATAAATACTTAGGAATAAATTTAACTAAAGATGTAAACGACTTGTATGCAATTACACAACACTGTTAAAGGAAATCAGAGGAAACCTAAGTAAATGGAAGAATATTCCCATTCATGGAAAGAAAGACTAAATATCATTAAGATGTCTATCCTACCCAAAATGATTTATAGACTTATTGTAATACCAATAAAAATTACCACAGCATTTTTCACTTATTTGGAAGAGATAAGTATGAAATTTATTTAGAAGGACAAGAGCCCCAAATAGCCAAAGACATTTTGAAAAAGAAAAATGAAATTGGAGGAATCACACAACCTGACTTTAAAACATACTATAAAGCTAGAGTGGTCAAAACTGCATGGTATTGGCACCATGATAGACATACTGACCAATGAACTGATTTAAGAGTTCTAATATTGATCCTCACATATACAGTCCACCGATATTTGAAAAGGCCACCAAGCACACTCAACTGAGAGAGAACAACCTCTTCAACAAATGGTGCTTGGAGAAATGGATATCCATATCCAAAAAAAATGAGAGAGGAACACCATCTCACACATTAGACAAAAATTAACTCAAGATGGATCAAAGATCTAAATATAACAGCCAAGACCACAGAGATTTTGGAAGATAATGTAGGGAAGCATCTACAGGATCTTGATTAGGAAATGGTTTCATGAACTTTACATAGAAAGTACAAGCATTAAAACTAAAACAGATGAATGTGACCACCTCAAAATTAAAAACTTTTGCACTTCAAAGGAGTTTGCCAAGAAAGTGAAAAGGCAGCCTACCCAATGGGAGAAAATATTTGGTAACCATATATCTGATAGGGGCCTAATTTCCAGCATATGTAAAGAAATCCTACACCTCAAAAATAAAAAGACAAGCAATCCATTTTAAAAATGGGCAGGTGATTTGAATAGATACTTCTCCAAAGAAGTACAAATGGCTAAAAAGCACAGGAAAAGATGCTCAATGTCACTAGCTATTAGGGAAATGCAAATTAAAATCACAATGAGATATCATCTTACAACCATTAGACTGGAGGCTATTAAACAGAGGCTATTAAATTATAGAAGATGTGGAGGAACTGGTACTCTTATCTATTGCTGGTGGGAATGTAGAATGTTACAGCCATTGTGGAACAGAGTTTGGTGGTTCCTCAGGAAGCTAACTATAGAATGGCCATATGATCCTGCAATCCCACTGCTCAGTATATACTCAGAGGAATTGACCACATGGATATGAACAGATATATGCACACCAATGTTCTTAGGGGCATTATTCATTATTTCCAAAAGTTAGAAAAAAACCAAATATCCATCAAAAGATGAATGGATAAACAAATTGTGGTATATACATACAATGGAATATTACACAGCTGCAAGAAGGAATGCAGTATTAACACAAGGGCTAACACGGATGAATCTTGAAGACCTTATGTTGAGAGAAGCAAGCCAGGCACTGAAGGACAAATATTACATGACCTCACTGATATGAATTAAGCAAATTGAGCAATCACACAGATCTAGAATATGGAAAACAGGTTTACAGGAGAAAGAAAGGGAGAAGTTTTTGAGTCAATGCCAAATATGGGCAAAATCTATGATAAGGTGTAAGGGTGTACTTGTGCAGTGGATGGGCATGACGGTTGTGCAGTGATGCTATTCAGTTGGATGGTGCTGGTTTGGGAGGAGGGTAGGGTGGGAAGAGTGGTTTGGACTGTCCATGGAACTGGGAGAAGGGTTGACGGAGGGAGCAGTTGAACTCTGGGGATTTGCCGGTATGTGGTTAAAACTAAAATGTAGCAATTTTCTTTTGGCAAATATGGCAGGGGAGGTTACTAATTTAGGGTGTTGGATGTGGGGGTCATGCGGGACAGAGCACACTTGAAGCAGGCTTCTACAGAGTGTGTGAGTGTTCTTCTTGTTGTAGTGTGTTACATTAGTGTGAGGAGACCAACACAATGAACGGGAAGGTATTGGACTCCCATCTTGGGCAGTCCAGCTATGTTCTCAAATATAGGGGCAGAATATTTTTTAGAGCATAGGCAATGCCCAATAGGGGAGAACAAGAAGTTTGTCAAGCCCTCAGTGTTGTTGCAAGTAACTAAGAATTTTGTTCTTCAATGAGTGAAGCTTGGTGGTTGACTTGGGTCCCGAAGGGAGGGTGAAGAAGGAATAGAATAGATGGAACATGGGTCATTTTTGGGACAATGGAAGTGTTCTACATGATCTTGCAAGATGAATATAAGTCATGTAAAATTTTCATCAAACTTTATAAAAGTGTATGGTCCAAATGTAAACCATAATATAAATCAACTATGGTTAGTTGCAATGTTTCAATATTTGTACATCAATTGTAACAAACGTACCATCCACATACAAAATTTTATTAATAGGGGAAAGGGGAAAAGTAGAGGATGTTAGGTACATGGGAATCCCCTATATTCTGTATGTCACTTTTTTGCAACCTAAAGCTTCTCTGAAGACAAAATGAAAAAAAATAAGACACTGGGGGAATAAACAGAAGAAAATGTCACTGCACATACAAGACAACGGGGCTTACAGTGATGAAAGACATAATGTCAAAATTTTTTTTTAATTTTATATTTTATTATATTTTTATTATTCCAATTTTGTTTAACATTTTTGTATTTTATTTGTTATTTTTAAAAATATCATTATTTCATTTTCTTAAAAAATTGTGTCAGGTTATTTTGTTGGCTTCCTTTTTGAAGAAGTTTTAGATCATAGAAGGGTTACAACAGTGGCAAGGGAGGATCACTGGTGTGGGGTATCAGTGTTGGGGATGCATGGGAGGAGGTTCACCTGGGGCACAACTATGAGGCATATAAATATGTTCAAGTATTCCTGGGGCATTGTCACGGTGGGTGGAGAATCACACAATAACTGAAAGAATATCGAATTTCCATCCTGGGGAGCTCTGCCACATTCTCTAATGGGATAGCCAGAATCCCGAGTGTAGGGGCAGTGACTAGCAAAGGAGGATGGATCACTGATGGGCCCTTGATATTGATGACTGTACTTAGGAACCTTTATTTTTGAAATTGAAACTTAGCCTAGTATTATAGGGTGCCTAAAAGTTACCTCCTGAGAGCCTCCTTGTTGCTCAAATGTGGCCTGTCTTTACGCCAAACTCAGCATATAAATGCATTACCTTCCGCCCAGTGTGTGACATGACTCCCAGGGATGAGCCTCCTTGGCACCAAGGGATTACTACCAAGCACCAATCCGCAATGAAACTGGAAAAAGACCTTGACAAAATGCGGGAAAGGGTAAAGACAAATGAATTTAAATGGCTAAGAGACTTCAAAGTGAGTCAGGAGGTCATTCCAGAGGTTATGCTTATGCATGTCTCAGCAGGATCTCATTGACTGCCAAAGTACATATTGCCTTAAATAGCTGGGCTCCTGAGGGCTCTGGAGACATCCAGACAACATAAGCAGGGCAGACAGCTCAGGAGTTTGGTGGCCTGCCAGTGGGCCCGACTTGGGAATTTATGCTCCAGAATGTGACAGAGTTGGACTCAGTTGTGGTTTCCACATGGCTCTTCTGCCCCTTCTATTTGAACTTATAGTTAATAATAGAGTTAATAGGTGTATGTCCAAGAGACTTAAATCTTTGGGCTGTCCATGTGCCAGCTAGGCCCTGAATCTCAACAGAGTTGCAAAATCTACTCTCCAGTTCATTGGCCTCACCCAGGACAACAAGGAGATCATGATGGAAACTACCATACCAAGGAACCGAAAGAATCTGCAAATGCAATCAAGATAGTGCCATCTGTCTGCCCCTTGGGATCTAAGCCCCCTCTCAATTACAGGTGGAGTGAGCACCACCATTCCAGAATCCTCAGGATTGGGGAATGAATAAAGGGCTAGAGAACACTTACTGGTATTCTACTATAGATTTATTGTGATTCTAGAAATGGAAGAACTTTTAAAATTGGTATGGAGGCAGTGGTCACCGGAAGTTCTGAGGGTAGGGAGAGGGGAAAAACAGGTATAATATGGGGGCATTTTCAGGACTTGGGAATTGTCCTGAATGGCACTGCAATGACAAATACAGGCCATTATATATCTTGTCATAATGTACAAATTTCTGTGGAAGTGAGTGTAAGCTACAATGTAAACTATAATCCACGCTTAGTGGCAATGGTCCAAAATGTGTTCATCAATTGTAACAAATGTACCACACTAATGAAGGGTGTTGTTAATGTGGGGAAATGTGGGCGCAGTGGTGAGCAGGGCATATGGGAATCATCAATATTTTTTATGTAACATTTATGTAATCTAATTATCTTTAAAAATTAAAAATTAAAAGGTATGTTAAAAAAAACATTCTCTAATGGATCTGAATAATAACAGCACATCTCTGTGATTAAACTGAGACCCACTGAGTATACACATTAGATGGATTGTACAATACATGGGACCATATAACACAGTCAATAATGGACTATACTTAATGGTACAAATATGAGCTCATTCTCTTATGAACTATAATAAATATACAATAATAATATATGGTATTAATAATTGGATAGTTTGTGGGAAAATATAGCAAATGTATGCTATATACTATGGATAACAGTAATATAACGATGTTCTTTCAACATTTGGAACAAATGTGTCCCAAATGTGTTGGTGGTGGGGCACTGTACGGGAATCCTGTATGGTATGCATGACTATTTTGTGGACACACCACATCTCAACTTTTAAAAAAGTGAACGTTTAAAAAATAGAGATGATGTGTGTACACAAATGTTCATAGCAGCACTTTTCAGGATAGCAAAAGAGTAGAAATAACCCAAATGTCCATCAAAATAAATGGATAAAAAAAATCACAAATAACCCCTATCCTGCTCAAATTCTTCCAAAAAATTGAATAAGTAGGAACACTCCCTAACTCATCCTATCAGGCCAAAGCATACATTCATATTCCCCATGGTTATTCTTTATATGCTAGATATTAATATTACATAAGTCATATTTTTACCCTGTATACATTTACATTCCTCATAACAGTACCAGATAAAGATATCAAAATAAAACTACAAATCAATACAACTTATGAATATAATTGAAAAATCCTCAAATACTAGCAAACCAAATCCAACAGCACATAAAAAGAATTACACTTTGTGATCAAATTCGATTCATCACAAAAGTGTAAGCGTGGTTTAACATAAAGTAATCAATGAATGTAATATATCACGTTAAAACAACAAAGGAAAAAAACAGCATCATTTCAATTGATGGAGAAAAGGCATCTGACAAAATCCAGCACCCTTCTTGATAAAAACACATAGTAAACAAGGAATAGAAGGAGACTTTCTCAACATGTCAAAAGACATCTATGAAAACCCACAGCTGACAACCTACTCTATGGTGAAAGAATAAAAGCTTTTCCTCTAAGATCAGGAACAAGACAGTGATGCATACTGCCACCAGTTATTCAACACTGTCCTGGAACTTTAACCAGAGAAATTAGGCAAGAGAAACAAACAAACAAACAAAAAAGGCATCGAAATTGGAAAGGAAAAAAATAACACTCCCTATTTGAAGATGATATAAACCAATATACAGAAAATCCTGAAAAATCCACAAAAAAAGCTACTGGAACTAATCAACACTCAAAATTCAGTAGTGTTTCTATACACTAGCAATTCATAACCAGAAGAAAACAAGAAAAACTCCATTCACAATAGCAACTAAATTAACCTAATATCTAGGAAGAAATTGTACCAAGAATGGAAAAGACTTGTCCACAGAAAATTATAAAACATTGCTACAAAAATCAAGAGAAACCTAAATAAATGGAAGGGCATTTATGTTCAAGGATTAGAAGACTAAACATTGTTTTGATTTGTATTTCCCTAATGGCTAATGCTGCTGAGCATCTCTTCATGTGTTATCTGGATATTTGTATATCTTCCTTGGAAAAATCTCTGTTCAAGTCTTTTGTCCATTTTTTTCCTGGGCTCATTTGTCTTTTTATTGTTGAACTGTGTGAAACCCTTACTCAATATATGGTTTCCAAATATTTTCTCCCATTGTGTACGTTGCCTTTTCCTTTCGGGGTAAAATCCTTTGAGGAGCAAAAGTTACTAAGCTTGAGAAGCTACCTTTTTTTTTTTTTTTTTAATTTTTGCTTGCGCTTTGAGAATAAAGGTTAAAAAACTATAGCCTAACACAAGATCCTGAAGTTGCTTCCCTGTGTTTTCTCCTAAGAGCTATATGGTTCTGGTTCTTATATTTAGGTCTTTGTTGCATTTTGATTTGGTTGCCGTATGTGATGAGAAGTAGGGAACCACCCTCATTCATTTGTACATGGACGTCAAGTTTTCTCAAGATCATTTTTCGGAGAAACTACTATATCCCCAGTGAGCAAACCATCAGTTGACCATAAATATGAGGGCTGACATCTGAACTCTCAATTCAATTTCATTGGTCAGTATGTCTCTCCTTATGCCAGTACCATGCTGTTTTCATTAATATGGCTGTGTGGTAATTTTTAAGATTCGGAAGTACAAGTCAAGCAACTTCATTTTTCTTTCTCAAGATGGTTTGCTACTGAGGAACCTCACCCTTCCATACAAATTTGATGACTGACTTTTCCATTTCAGCATAGAAAGTTGTTGGGATTTTTATTGGGATTGCAGTGAATCTATAAATCACTTTAGGTGAAGGGTTGAAAAATGTTCCAGGGTTGAATGTAATGTCCAATCAAGAGCTAGCTACTTTTCTTTACTGTAGGAACTATTAAGTGGAATTTTATTTCTATTAACAAAGCCTACATATTTATCATAACACAAAAGGACAAGTATTAAAACAATATTGGTTATTTCTCAAATTGATCTGACTTAAGTGTGTGAAAATTTTCTGGATAAATAAATTCAGTTGCTCAGAAAATCTAGAGAGATAAAAATGAAAACAAAATATTGTCATGCCTAAACTGCAAGGGCTATGAATATAAATCAACTCTAAATTTCTTTACATTTTATTCCAGTGTGAACAAATCTCATTATTAAAGGACCAAATATTATAATACTAAAGATATGATGGGTATAAAATGGGATATGTCATGTAATGTACTTTTATTCACGTTGCGTATACAAAAAATCTGGTTTCAGCATTTTGTCATTTATTTGGAACAGGTTTTTTGTGTAAGTTCAATTAAAGACAGGATTCAAAGAAATCTTTCTTTCTAACAAGGGATTTTTCATTTATTTCTGCCTTACAAAGCTGAGCAAAGTACTCAAGTCCTGAAATCTCATTTGAAGCCTCTAAGTGACAAAAATAAATAATGAATAAAATGACATTATTTGTATTAGGCTTTGCTAAAGAAATCTCACAAATATTAGCACGTTCTTATCAAATTAATCCTACCAGCAACACTAGTTTTAGACATGTCTATGGTGCTCTCCAGCAATTTACAGAAAATGAAATGGAATTAGGGAGCTGATATATTCTTTTAAAAAGGCTTTTAGAAACAACAATTACCATTTGATCCAGCAATACCACTTCTGGGTATAAACACAAAAGTTTTGAAAGCAGGGACTTCAAGAGATATTTGCACACTGATATTCATACCAGCATTATTCACAAATGCCAAAAGCAATACAAGTGTCCAACAATGTATGAATGGGTAAATAACGTGTAGTAATTTCTTCTTTACAAGGGAAACCAGAAAATACTTAGAGAGGAATGAAAACCAAGACACAACATACCATAATTTACGGGATGCAGTGAAGGTGATACTCAGATGGAAATTTATAGCTGTGAAGGCCTGTATTAAAAAGGAACAAAGATATCAAATTAAGAACCTCACTTGACTTGTTGAACTAGTAAAAGAAGAGCAAACAAAGTATACCCAAAGTTATCAGAAGGTAGGAAGATTAGAGAAGAGATTAAAAAAATAGGGTAGAAAAACAATTGAGAATAAACAAAATAAAAAGTTGGTTATTAAAAAAAAATCAATAAAATTAACAAGACTATCTAGACTCACAATGGAAAAAAGAAAAGACACAACTAAAATCAGAAATGAAAATGTTGATGTCACTACTGATCTTACAGAAATAAAAAGGATTATAAGCAAATCTATGAACAATTGTACACAACAAATTAGGGAAGGAGAAGGGGTGGATGCTGTAACTAGTGTTGACCATGATTCTACCAGGAGCTCCGCAGGAACCCAGGGGGCTAAAGACCCCTCCCTCCAACACATGAGGAGCCTGGGCGCCCGGTTGGTGTTCATGTCTAGTCCGCCCCCGGGGATGTCCTAGAGAAGTCGCGCCTTCTGAGCCAGGCCTCACAGGTGTCCGCTTCGATCCCCGCCCCACCCGGGCGTGGGCGATCCCCTCAGCAACCACCTGCTCCGCGGCTGCCAGACAGAGACGCTGGCCGCCCAGCCCTGGGCCAAGGAGAGCCGCTCGCCCGCCAAGGACCCCGGGGGGGACCGGCGGCAGCATTAGGACGGTGCCAGGGCGCTCAAGGGTTACTGGAAGGTCAAGGGAAAATCGCGGGGAGCACGACCTCCACCTGCCGGCTGGCCGCGAGTCCCCGGGGGAGGGTGAAAGGGGGAGAGACCAGGAGCGGCCCCGGCGCTGACTCTCAACCTCAGCCGCAGGCCCCCAGCGCCTGAGCGCACCTTGGGCTTCGCCTGGGACCCTCTGATCATCGCTCACCGCGGACTGGAGCCAGCCCGCCGCCTCGCTGCCGCCTTCTAGGAACCACCGGAGAGCACATACCGTAATCACGAGCCGCAGGACTACAGCCCCGAGAACCTGCGGGAGACGCATGGGGACCAGCTGGACCTGGCCGGTGCCCCGCACCTGGGCCAGGAACATATGGGAGCTCCGGCACACTGGGAGCCCCGCCTGACCGCCCGCGCAGGACTAGAACCCCCGCCTGGTGAGGCTGTGCCCTTCGCGCAGCCGCAGAGGTGGAGGCGCAGTATTCCTGGGACCCTTGCCCGTCAACCCCTCCGTGCTCTGAATCCTGTACATACCCCCTTTGTCAAATGCACTGCTGTAAATTTTTTACAAATGTAAAGGCACAGTTCCATAAAGTCTGGGGTGAAACTTTTCCACAGGCGCAGCTTGTGACATCGGTGAATTTAAAATAAAGCTTTTCTGGAGGCGATCTCTTGTTTTCTGAGTGAGCCTGAGAAGGGTTTCTTGGGGGAAAAAAATCAAGTTTACATAGTGTTTTCCCAAAAGTAATATGCGTTTTAAGAGATTTGTAGTTTCTTTTTTTTAATCTGGCCTCTTTAGATATTTTAAAGAAAAAAAGCATAAAAATAAAAATGAATAACATGTAGTATATACATATAATGGAATAGTTTCAGGTGTAAAAAGAAGTGAAATTCTGATACATGCAATAACTGGATCAACCTTAAAGACATCAAGTTGAGTGGAATAAACCAGACTCACAAGGACATGTATAATCTCACTTTTATTAAATAATTAGAATAAGTAAATTCCTAGAGTCAGAATGTAGAATATTGGTCACCAGGACATGGGATAAGCTAAGGAATGAGGTGTTAATGCTTAAATTGTACAGAATTTCTAATTGGTTTGATTATAATTTTGGTAATGGATGGTGATAATGTTAGTACAACATGAACATAATTAACAACACTTAATTGTATATGTCCGTATTGTCTAAAAGGGGAAAGTTTAGGTTGTATATACATTAGTAGAATAAAAATGAAATAAAAAACAAGCAAGCATAGTACTGCACCATGCAAATTTGAACCCTTCTGTAGTTGATGACCTTTCATGAAGTGTAAAAAATGTACCAAAATAATGTAAAGTGTTAATAATAGGGTGGTATATGGTAACTGTATTTTATTCATGACTTTTCTGTAAACCAACAACTTTAAATAAAAAGCAAAATAAAGGGAAAAATGACAAAAAAGAATGAATATTTAGATTACCCCACCAGACAAAGAACCATATCCAACTAAAGTGTATTTTGAGGGCAAAGGGAATATGGAATGAGCAGTGAAATAAAGGTATTTATAAATACCAGTATGACCTTGTGTCTAGCTGCAGAAATGATGCATGTATTATCATGAGTATCTCTTTCTTATTTTGTCATAAATATGTTTGCATGTGCATACAAGTGGCTGCAGTTGTCTGTTTTGTGACATTTCCAACTATTTTTGAAAAAAAAAAACGGTATTATCATGTGCTATCTCTGAGGTCTCTGTTTCCTTATCTCAGCAGTCAGCCAGTGACCTGCAGATATTTCTTTCAACCAAGAACTGAGAAAAGAAATACTAAAAAGCTTCTTCCTTTCTTTGCAGATTGGCTCTAAGCTGCAGCTGTCCTTCATTTGAATCCTGGTTGCTCCCTATTCTGGTTTGACCTTCACCTCCTTCTTGTGTGGATCCTAAATATCAGCCAGAAGTGCAATCTTAGGGTCATGTTTCTAACACTGGGCATTCACAAGAACCCTGGATGCCCCAGGGTTTGTGTTAGCTCTAGGAGGCCCTTACCCCAATAAGAATCTTACTCTTCAGCCTTGTCCTGCCCAGACTTTTACATCTCACTGTTGCTTACTGCAGGTAGAGTGTCCTCAAATGCTTTTATCAAATGCCACCTGTAAAGCTGCTCTATCTTGAGATGGATGAAATGAATGCCAATCTTTATCTCAGTCCTGCAAGGAACCCACAGAATGGACAAAATTCACAATCACATATATTTTTGTTTTTAGTAAAGGTCCATATTTCTTCCAGTTTACACTGTGTGTACAATATGTTATAGTAAATGGATTTGCAAGAGTGTGGCAGGAGAGAGCATTGTTTCATAAGGATTGACAATCCATTTGAGAAGTTTTCTACAAATTAGTGAAGATTAATATAGAAGTATTTGGAGGAATATAGTACTTTATTTTTAAGATATGTATAGGCTAGTGAGAATGATCAGGTAATATTTATGATCCATAGATGAATTAGAATAATTGAAGGAGCAAAATCTTTGAGTTTATGATCCTGGGAATAGATTGGTTTTATGTAGAAACAAGGGAATATCATGTATTTTAACAAGATATCAGGAAGGAAGAGAGAGTCTGTGGGTACAGATATATTTGTTTTGTATATTTGATAGTGTGAAATTGCTGACCTTGTCTTCTGTATGCTCTTACTTTTAAATTAAAATAGCATTTGTATTTATAAACTGAGCACAATGGAAGGGCTGCTGGAACTTGAGGGGAAAAGGAAACAATTTTAATAGATCAAGGGACATTATTGATGACTCACCTGCACTCTTAGATCATAAATTTAAGTTAAACCATGGAGCAAGATCATGCCTTATTCTGAAACCATGTTCCGCAGAGAGGATGGGTCCAGAATAGGTAGAGCTTTCGGTTTTGCCTTGTGAGTAAAGTAGACAGAAAGAGCAAGTGTAGTTAATGCAATGAGAAATGGATTGATTATATTGAACAATGATGAAATGAATATATCAGAGAAATACTTAAATTATTCTGTCAATGATCATGAAATAATAGTAAGATAAAACCATGAGCACATTAAAAGAGTGTAAGACAATTGAAATTGAAAACTGATGATGAAGAAAATACAGGCATGGACATTGAAGTTAGGTTTGAGAAGAAATAAGGATTATTAAAGTCATGTGTTCATACACATTATTCACCTTAAGAGTTTGCTTGCTGAAAGGATTCACAGGACTCAAGCAGTTCAAACTTAGGGAAGAACCTTACAAAAGGCAAAGGAAACAATATGCATTGCAAGGGTCATACAGCATCAGGCATGGACATTTTTGTCCTTCCACCACAAGTCACAGAGGACACACGCTCAGTCCAGGTCTCAAGCTACAAACAACATATACAAATTGGGAAGTACTAATAAGCCCAAAATCTGCTTGGGTGTTGGCAACTCTCAGATCAAGCTGGTCATGTAGGCACATTCAATCTATGGAGCCAGGCTGCACCATCAGATTCCCCTCCCCACTCCAGGTTCTACCATATCAGGTGCAAGTGAAAAGTCCTTTTGTAACTACAAAACTAAGCAACTCTGGACCTGCGGTGACTGACAACCATTTAGGTTTAGTTAACAGATTCCACAGCTTTGGCCAAAGGTCAGTAGATCTACAGATAAACTTGTAGTCAGTGCAGACTTGCTATGCAGATAATAAGAGAAAAAAAAAATAGGACTGGAAGACAGACAGTGGTAACAATTGTAAAAAAATTTTTTTGGGAAAAGAGCTGAACTAATAGAGAAAATAAAACAAATTCATAGCAATAATGGAAAAATACTTCTCTTAATATCAAAACCTAAATCTGCAGGTTTAAAGTGTTCCTGTAAACATGATAAAGATTATCGAATTAAGAGAGATAGTTTGGTGAACAAATCTATATTTTTAAAATGAAGAAATTATTCTAAGGACACAAAAGCAGAACAAAAGTCCTGGAAAGTTGGTAAATTACCTACAGTAGCACTCAGTTTTAAAAAATACTGGGGTAAATAAGAATTGTGTGTTATTTTTCAATCAAATACCTCAAATATTTAAGAAAATGTGTTAAATATTGTAATCACTACTAGAATAATTAGGAGGAAAGTAATATGGATTTAGAAATAACTAAATCAGGAACATTGATGATAAAGAGATGAGATGAATGAATGATTAGATGTGTTATTATTTTCTGTTTTTATAATGACTGTTTGGTATTCATTAGCAGTTATTAATCAAGAACAAAAGGTTTATATAAAAAAAGTTAAAATTTACCTAACAGGTAAATTAAAATTTGAGAAAAATTATTCTAAATTATCATCTTGGAAGCACACAAGATAAAACAAAATTAAAACATATGGAGTATATGAGAAAATAATATAGAATAAGACAACAAAGTTTATTACGTGCCTTTCTGTCATATCAATAAGTGTAAATGGAAAGCATATTTAGATGAGGTAATATTTCAATATACATGAAATTGTTCATGTTTTTTAACCCACCCACTGATATATCTTATAATTAACCTCAGATTGTGTACCATATTATATGTATATGCATATTCCTTACAGTAATGTTTATAATAAATATAGTGATAACAATAGAAATAAGCTTAAATGTTCATTATTAGGAGACTGGATAAATAAACACTTACTTAAAATAGAGTAATTTTTTTCTATTGAAAACAACAAAAACTAGCTTTATATAGTTGCTGTGCATGAAAAGAGTCTGGAATTATGTGCAAGACCTAGTAGATGGTGGTAACTGTTTTTGTTTTAATATAACACCTTTATTAAGATAAAAACTTATGTACTATAAAATCATGGCTTTGAAAGTTTGCAATTCATTGGGTTTTAGTACATTTCGAGATTTATGCAACAATGAGCACTACCTAATTTTAATCCCCAAAAGAAAAGATTATGTTTTTAAACTAATCTATTCTTGTGGGTGTGATACCCTTTGATTGCATTAAATTCAGTTGAGAGTTCTTTGGTTAGATTACTTGATAAGTTTGCTTCAGTACTTTTGATTGGACTATGTCAGTGAGGCCTGACTCAGGTTGAATCTCTGCTCCCTTGCTGAGTCTGATATAAATGGAAACACAGAGAGAGATACACAGACAGACACAGGAAAGTACTCTGTCATATTTGATCCTGCCATGCCGAGACTGAGTGAGGAGGCCCAGGAAGAGACAAGCCCTATGCCAGGTTTGCCTACAACTGCAGGAAGGCAGAGACCTCAGCAGAGATCCATGGCTTTCTTGCTTCACCTCATGGCAGCTGACTTTGGTGAGAAAGCAACTGTTTCTCAAGCAACTGTGCCTCAAGTTGGACTTTTTACAGTCTTTTAAGCTTTTAGCCCAAATAAATCCCCTAATAAACGCCAGCCCATTTCTTGTACTTTCCATTGACAGCCCTTTGGCAAAGAAAGACACGTGGCCTATGGGGCCTGGCCCAGCACACCTGTGCTCACACTGTTCACTGGTCAGGCTGCTCTTCCCACCATACCTGCCCTACCACCTGTACAATTCCCAGTGACTCACTGTGCTGTCAACTCCTCCAGGAAGGTTGCCTTGATGTGTCTCCTCCGGTGTGGGTGACATTCTGTGTTCCCATAACACCATCCCCTGGTCTCTGTGTCAGCATTTACCATATTGTTATGCCCAAATCTGCCCCACAGATAGTTCCTGACACCTAGTTCCATGGTGCTGGGTGCCCAGAAGACACTCAATAAAGGTTTGTTGAGTGGCTGCAAGACTGTGAGGTGGTGGAAAGAAAACAGGTTTAGAAGGCATTCCCAGCTCTACCTCTGAACTATAGACCATCAGGCTGGTCCCTGCATGTCTTTGAGCCCCTGATGAGGATTAAATAACATTAAGGCCAAAAGCCCTCTCTGGGCACTGACTTTCCTGAACACCTGCTTGGCTCTTACTGCTGGGATTGCTGCCAGCATGGTCAAACCAGGGAGGTCACTGTAGGATCCACAGTGTTTAAAGCAGGTGCTCCATGGCACATGTTCCATGACCTAGGCCTGGGTGGGGGGAGTGTTTTTGCCCCCTCAGCTCCTGCCAGCTCTCAATATTCTGTGTGCTGTGGCCAAGAAGCCCTCCCCAGTATGCTCCCCCACCCTGTGTTCCAGCTTCATGGGACCCTCCTTCAGCCTTGGCCAGGCCAAGGCCATGCCCACCTAGAGGCCCCTGCTTGCAGTGGTACTCCCTGTAACCCACCTACCTCCTCAGGCTCTTCTGTAAAGCACGGATTTGGGATGAGTGTGTCTGAGATTGAAACCCACAGCTGGAGACCATCACAGACCTGTGACAGTGTTTCAGACTCTCAGTTTTCTTGAATGCACAAAGAAGCCAGTGATTCCAATCTAAGGAGTATATGTTGGGGGATAAAGAAGGGGAGCTGAAGGCTCCTAATGAGCTTCCACTAGGAAGGTTGTCCTCCCCCAGTGAGCACACCAGGGGACAAGGCCCTGCTGAGGAAGAGGAATGAGTTAGAGCAGTGAACTTGAGCCCCCGTAGGAGGCTGTGCTTGCTCACTTAGAGCTGAGGACTTGAGTGCTGGAGCTGCCTGCTCCCCCATAAATGTGGGACAAAGTCAGGGAGGGCCTAGGAGGGCTCCTTAGCAGCAGTGAGTGCCCCCAACACTCAGCCCTGGCAGTCTGGCCTGTCTCCACCATGGGCTCCCTCCTGTCCCCTCATACCCCCTGGCCTCTGCTAGAGATGGGTGGAGTTCAGATGTCCTGGGTCCCCTCAGTGAGGACAGGAGGAGGCAGAGATGAGAAGGAACTGCAAAGCTCACCTGCTTTCTTCTTTGAGCAGAGTCACAAAGCTGTGCCCACCTCCAGGTCTGCCCCTTGAGGGCACCTGTCTCCATGTCCCGCATGACACATGCTTATGCACCTCCACATGCAACCAGTCATTGCCATGTGGAAACTGAGGTCCAGAGACACACAGGAATGGCCCAGGGCCTCTGAGGTATGCAGAGCACAAGGGGTAACTTAGGGCGACTCCCTTCTAGACCAGGGTGCCAACATGCCCCCTGCATTTGCTATGAAAATGAGGGTCCCTTCAAGCCTGGGTCTACTGCTCAGACGTTTCCCATATGGGACAATTTTCCTTTTGGCATCCCTGCATGTGTGCAGCACACACGTGACATCACAGTGACATCACATGTGTAGACTATGGGGCTGGAGTCAGAGAAGGAGAAGACTCCAGGTAGGAGCAGGTGGAACTGAGGAAGATGCTGGGGGCAGCTCTGCTGCTGGGCAGTAGCACCCACTTTTCTCACCACCTGCTCATGGACTCATAAATGGGGACAGGGAAAGATGCCAAGCTGATGGGCAAGGGGATACCCAAGGTTCCAGGGGCCCACATGGCTGGTGATAGCGCCAGGACAACCTTGAAATGACAAGCTGAAATGACCTTGAAATGACAAGATTATACAGCACATAATCTCCTACACTTGTCTCTTTTCCTTGATGACTTGAAACAGTGAATGTAAATTTCCATATCTGCTTATCCTTTCACCCTCAACTTTTTACTGAAAAAGGAACATTCACCATGCCACTATGCTTCACACTCTTCTTTCCTTGTTCTCTTTTTCTTGTCACTAATGTAACCACATATAATATAGAGAACCTCTGCTAAATGTCAGACAGCAGAAGAAGAGTGACTTTCATACTGATCTTCTACTTGCAAAATTTTCTCTTTTTTATTCCTCTTTGGTAGTCTTTAGATAAGGACTTACATTTTCAAACTAATTATCAGATGACTTCAAACCTAATACAGAAATGCAATAGGTTTTCACAGTTTGAACACAGAATAAAATAATTTTATTATTTCACAATCACAAACTTTAGGTTTCTTGAATAAAGTTCCATGTGTCAATAAAACAGAGTTAAACATTCATGGAATTCAGAGAAAATTGCATTTTTAACTTCAACTCTGTCATTTTCTTCCTTTGCTGCTCTGGGAACCCCTTGAACATCTTTGGAACATTGTCTCCTTATCTATAAAATTAGCAATAATGCCTACTTCATTAATTTAAATATACAAAATATTCCAAATAGAGTATGAATTTGAAATTGTAAATAAGTTGAAGAAAAATAAATGAGAATCATAAATCACTGACAAAAGGATTGAGCACATGATCCCTTCAGCACTTATATTTCTTCATTTTACACCCATAGTCCCATTGCTTTTAAACAGGCAAAGAAAATGAAGGAAACCCCAGTGCTCTGGATTTGCTTATGGGATTTTCTGTTGAAAGGAATATGTGTTAATATAAAATGTTCTGAACTAATTAGAACAGAAAATGTAAAACAAAGACTATTTAATAAACAAGAGAGTGACAGCAGCAGGGGTATATCCTGTACAGTAAAGTTTCCCAAGAGTAAGTAGAATATTGCATGGGTGCTAATATTTCTTTAAGTGCAAAACCAAGTTACTCATTGCTTTTTCTGCAAAAGCATGAAGCATACATGTCCAATCTGAAGACTTGGTAGAAATATTTTATTAATTAATATATGTATTACTTTTTAAAAAAAATCTACCCACTCATATAATATTTATTATATTTATAATTAACCTTATTTAGGGGCAAATTATATACAGAAACTGGATTTGGAGCTGTGTGGATGAATCAGTGACAAATACTTGCATGCTTTCTCATAATATTTTATGAGAAATCCTTACAATTACACCTGAAATATAAGGACTTGTGTATATATTTTATTTTTATGACAAGGATCCACTGACTCATTTTGTACCATGTGAATATATAACACAGAGGTTGGCAAAGGGAGGATAATAGACAGTTGTAATTACTAACTTATATTGGAAGTAATTGTAATTACTAACTTATATTGGAAGTAATTGTTTCATATATATATATATGTATATGAAACAATTTTCTTAAACAATTGTTTAAGAAAAACACAACAAACTATAATTATATTTGTTTAAATAATTGAAATTAGCATTCTTCACACTGAAACCATGGGCAGCAGGCAGAACTGCTGTTGTCCCTATTGGTTTTGCTGGCATTGGCTCCATCAGGTGCTGTTGTCCTCTCATTCTGCACTTCCACTAAGAGTTATAAATTCTGCCAAATTTGCTGGAATGAGTTTTCAATATAATGAATATAAAAGAAGATGTTGGTCTTATTGTGTGAGTATGTTCCTTATATATACTATTTATTCTAACTTAAGTTACAGTCTCTATGTTAAAAAAAAAAAAGTGAAGCATATAGGAGAGACATAAAGCTTATGCATTGAGAAAGATGATAAAGAAGAAAATAAATTAATAACACTAAATACAGATAGTTAATAGTCTTTTCTCATGCAAATAGGCAATTCTGGATTTCTGATATGGGTTCAATCCATTTCAGGTACAAGCAAGCATGAGTTGGCATATACAATTGAGATGAGTGACATTGTGGCCAGAAACATTTTATTTTATAACAAAGGCCTCTGTGCTCAGGTACGGTTGAAAAAGTCTGGACACAATGACATTATAGAAAGCCCCTGGGAACACACTCCTTGGTATCAGTAATAGCTATTGTCCAGGGAAAATGTCAAGGAGATAACTGGCTCCAGTTCATGAGGGAAGAAGTCCCAAGTAGAAATTGTGCATAAAACATTTGTATATCAAATAATATTAATATATTTGAACCTGTGAGTTTCCTGTGGAACTTAGAGGGAAAAGTTTCAGAGGAGAAGTTGGATCCCAGACTCTGTCAGATAGCTAGAAACAAGGTTTTCCAGTCCTCCTCATGGTTTTCCTCTAAGGAATGGAATGATTTTCACTCTCACTATTGAGCTAAACTAACAGGATTTGTTAAATGGACAAATAAACCATACAAAATTGTCCAAAATTTGGCATCAAAGGATCATATGTCATTTACCAGCCTGGAGCCAAAATCCAGCACAGTGGTCTGTGAACTCAGGAGCCTCTTGAGTGTGACCCATGGGACTAGAAGCACTTGGACTAGTACCTGGCACATGGTGCTTATTAGGAAGTGATATGAAATCTGTTCATCAGTTTTCACAAAAATGGGATGAGTGGGTTAGACAGATCCTGTCAGGAAAGGAGAAATATTTCCATGGTCCTTAGTATGGCATGGCTTTCAGTCATTGATTTTCAGTTTATATCAACTATACACAGGCAACACACTCATTATAATTTTAAACCACTGGAATATGTTGATTTTTAGCTTAATATATGGTCTATTTTAACACTTGTTTGAAATGTACTTGAAAAGAAGGTGTATTCTGTACCCTGGGAACATTAATCTATTTATGTGTTTATTTAGACAAGTATGCATTTCAAGTTCTATATATCATTACTGATGTTTCTTTCATGTTTTAAATAGTGAGTAATTGTATTTAAATCTCCAATCATGATTTTGGATGGTTTAAAATTCTTCTTTGTGAGAAAAACTGCACCCAGAATAAATACTCTAGTAAGCCAGATAACAAGACACCAACAAAAATTACAATCCACACCAAGAAACAGGAAGATTTGGCCCAGTTAAAGGAACAGGGTCAGCCTCTAGATGACATAAAGGAGTTGAGACAACTAATCGTAGATTATCAAACAAATCTCCTTAATAAATTCAATGAGATGGCTAAATAAATTAAGGATATTAAGAGGATATTGAATGAGCACAAAGAACCATTTGAAAGTATATGTAGAAAATAAGCAGATCTTATGGGAATGAAAGGTGCAATAAATGAAATTAAAATTACACTGGAATCATATAATAGCAGATTTGAGGAGGCAGAAGAAAGGATTGGTGAGCTTGAAGCAATGGCCTCTGAAAGTGAACATATGAAAGAACAGATGAAGAAAAGATTGGAAAAACTGTTGAACAAGGCCTCAGGGAACTAAATGAGAGCAAGAGATGTGCAAACATATGTGCCATGTGTGTCCCAGAAGGAGAAGAGAAGGGAAAAGGGGCAGAAGGAATATTTCAAGAAATAATGTTAGAAAATTTCCCAGCCCTATTGAAGGACATAGATATCCATGTCCAAGAAACATGACATACTCACATCTGAAAAAATCCAAACATACCAACTCCAAGACACATACTAATCAGAATGTCAAATGCTAAAGACAAAGAGAGAATTCTGAGAGCAGCAAGAGAAAATAAATATATAACATATAAGGGATGCCCAATAAGATTAAGTGCTGATTTCTCACCAGAAACCATGCAGGCTAGAAGACCATGAAATGATATTTTTAAGATACTACCAGAGAAAAAGTTCCAGTGAAGGATCTCATATCTGGCAAGATTGTGTTTCAGAAATGAGGGTGAGTTTTGAATATTCACAGATAAACAGAAACTAAGAGAATTTGTAACAAGGTGACCTGCTTTGCAGGAAATACTAAAGGGTGTGCTACAGCCTGAAATGAAATGACAGGAGAAAGAGGCCTAGAAGAGAGTCTAGAAATGTAGATCATATCAATAGAAGTAATTAAAAGTGTCAAAAGAGTGGTGAAAATAAAATATGACAGATAAAACCCAAATATTTAGGAATAAACTTAACCAACGATGTAAAGCACTTATATTCGGAAAAGTACAACTCATTGTTAAAAGAAATTTAAAAAGGCCCTAAGTAATTGGAAGAACATTCCATGCTCACAGATTGGAAGAGTAAACATCATTAAGATGTCAATTCTACTCAAATTGATATAGAGATTCAATGCACTCCCGATAAAAATTCCACCAGAATTTTAAAAATAAATGGAAAATATGACTCTCAAATTTATTTGGAAGGGTAATGGGACCTGAATAGCCAGAAACATCTTAAAAAGGAAAAGTGAATTTGGAAGACTCTCATTTCTGGACTTTAAATTGTATTACCAAGTTACAGTGGTAAAAACAGCATGGTATTGGCATAAAACCAGACACATAGGCCAATGGAACCAAATGGAGGGTTCAGAAACAGACCCTCACTTCTATAGTCAAGTGATTTTTGACTGGTCTGTCAAGCCCAACCAGCTCAGGCAGAACAGTCCATTCAATGAATGGTGCTGAGAAAACTGGGTGTCCATAACAAAAGAAGGAAAGAGGAGCCCTAAATCACACCTTATACAAAAATTAACTCAAAATAAATAAAAAACCTAAATATGAAAGCAAGAGCCATAAATCTTCTAGAAGAAAATATATGAAAATATCTTAAAGACCTGGGTTTAGCTGGTAGATTCTTAAAGGAGGTAAATGGAAGACTGAGATGGACTACTGATAATTAATGTATGTAAAAGTTTTAGTTAGCTTTACTGTAAAAATATGGAAATGTACAGAGTTGATGGTAACACATTATAGTGAGTAACAGCTGACTTATAATAGGGAATGTGGCTGAAAATGGTAGTCTAGGGATGTAAATGCCAATTGACAGAAAGCTAAAGAATAACCTGGGGACTGAATAGCACAGTAAACCCAGAGGTGGATGAGAATTTTGGTTGATGGTACAGATGCAAGAGTGTCCTTTGTGAGCTAGAGCAGATGTACATCTCTATTGCACAGTGCTGGGAATGTGGAAAAGCATGGGAAAAATACAACTGGAGTGACCTATGGACTGTGGTTAACAATAATAAAGTAATATTCTTGCATCCATGCCAAAGATGTACTGTGTTGATAATGGGGGAGAATGGAAAATATGTGCCAAATAAACACTCTGGGCCTGGTAATAATCAAATGATATTATCTTATAATCTGTAACAAATGTTCCAATACAGTGTGGTATGTTGATAGGGGGTGTTGTTTGGGAATTCTGCACATGTGCATGATTTTTTTTCTAAGTTTACAACTTCTGCCATAAAAATATATTTAAAAAATAATAATTAATTGGGTTCGGGGAAAATACACTAAATGTAAGATAAGGACAATAATTAGCAGTAAGAGTTTGACAATATTCTTTCATAATTTATAACAAATGTCTCACGACAATGCAAGGTGTTGGTGCAGAGTTGATGTACGGGACCGTCATGAAGTTTGTTTTGTCAATTCACAACTTTTACTATACATTATTGTTTTTGTATGTTCATGTATAAATGATATAAAAATAATAATAATATCAATAGAATAATAGGGTGGGTTGGGGGAAAAAACTTTTTTTGTAGTAATATTTTGAGGATGCTCTTTACTCATTAGTTTAAAATATTTAACAACAGTGCAAGGTATTGGTGGTAGGGTGAGATATGAGAGCCTTGTATGATGTTATGTATGTTTGTTTTGCAATTTCACAACTATTGCTATACACTTATTGTTTATCTATGTTCATATATGAGGGATATACTTCAATATATTTTTAAAAAATCTTCTTTGGGCAATGTCATTTTATGGAACATATGTTTAGATGTTATGGTCGTAGTGACTTACAAGTTTGGAATTATTGTGTCTTCTGGTTAAATAGACTTTTACAACTTTCTGAACACACATATTAAACCCCTTAGTAATCTTCATTCATTTTATTTTTATTTTTACTTTTTTTTTTAAAAAAGATACTTTGATTACATAAATATTACACACAAAAAATATAAGGATTCCAATACACCCCACCTCCCACACCTCCCACAACCTCCCACATAAACAACCTTCATTAGTGTGGCACATTAATTGCAATTGATAAACATATCCTGGGGCTTTGCCATTAAGCATGGACTATAGTTCACATTGTAGACCACACTCACTCCCACACAGTTCTGCTTGTTATATGATGATATAAAATGACCTATAACTGTCATTGCAATGTCACTCAGGACGATTCCCAAGTCCCAAAAACGCCCCTGTATTACAACTGCTTTTCACTCTCCCTGCCCCCAGACCTTCCAGTGGCCACTGGCTCCACCTCAATGTTGTAATTTCTTCCATTACTTGAATCACAATATATCTATACTAGAACACCAGTAAGTCCACTCTAGTCCATAGCTGCTACCCCCATCCTGAAGAGTCTGGAATGGTAATGTCCACTCCACCTCCAACTGAGAGGGGACCCACATGCCAGGGGGAAGAGGGATTGGATTATCCTGCCAGCAGCTGCAGACTCTATCCATTGTCTGGGATGACTGTTGTCCTTCATCATCTCCCCACCAGTTGTCATGGGCAAGTCCAATGACCTGTAGAGAAGGAGTTGCTGCTCCACAGAGGTTCGGGACCCAGCTGGTACATGGAGAGCCTAAAGACTCAAGCCTCTGGATGTACAGCTACAAACTCCAGCACCAAGTATAGGTTTGAATAGAAGGGACAGATGAGCCATGTGCAGGGAAGACATAGTTGAGTTCAACTCTGTCACGCTCAGGAGCACAAATTCCAAAGTAGGGCCCATTGGCAAAGCACCAAACTCCAGAGCTATCTGCCTTGACATAGGACCTGGGCATCTCCAGAGACCTCAGGAGCCCCACTATTGGGGTGATATCCACTTTGGAATTCTATGAGATCCTACTGAGATGTGCATAAGCGTTACTTCTGGGGTGACTTCCTGACTCATTTTGAAGTCTCTTGGCCATTTAAACTTATTTTTCTTCACCTTTTCCCCCGTTTGTTCAAGGTCTTTTTCCAATCGCATTGCCAGTTGGCACTTGGTAGCAATCCCTTGGTGCTAGGGAGGCTCATCCCTGGGAGTCATGTCCCATGCTGGGAGGAAAGTAATGCATTCATATGCTGAGTTTGGCTTAGAGAGAGGCCACATTCGACCAACAAGTAAGCTCTCAGGAGACAACCCTTAGGCATCTCATAACAATAGGCTAAGTTTCAATTTCAAGAGCAAAGACTCATAAGGCTAGTCATCAATCAAGGGCCCATCAGTGGATCATCCTCCTTTGCCAGTCACTGCCCCTGCACATGGGGGACTGTTGCTGCTCCCTTAGAGAATGTGGTAGAGCTCTCCAGGATGGGAATTCAGTATTCTCTCATTTATTGAATGATTCTCCACCACTGTGACTATGCCCTGAGAACATTTGAACATTTTTATATGCCTTATATTTATGCTCACTTGAACTTGCTTCCATCCATTCCCCATCCCTGACACCCCACAGCAACAATCCTCCCCCACCTTAGTTGTTATCCTTCTGTGATCCAAAGCTTCTTCAAAGATGAAGCCATTCAATAGCTGAATACAGTTAATAGGAAAATGAAATCATAATGATAAGTTTAAATGTAAGAGATAAAATATATAAAAATTTAAAAGGAAAGTAAAAATTAAAAATAATTGAAAGATTGGGATATTAAAAATATGAAAAATATTTTACAAAAAATTATTTTTGACCTTTTTGCTTTTTATTTCTGCAATATCTGGTGTGTAGTCTGTACCGTGGCAGCTTCCCCTTCTCGTTCCCCAGTGTCTCACACTTTTTCATTTTGTTTTCAAAGAAGTTTTAGGTCACAGCAAAATCACACACTGAATACAGGAGACTCTCATATATACAACATCCTCCCCTTTTCCTCCCTCCCATATTAATACCTTTTTATATGTGGATGGTAGCATTTATATAACTAATATACAAATAGTGAAACATGGCAACTAAACATTGTGAATGGTTTACACTATGGTTTACATTTTAGACCATACACTTTTATAAATTTTAATGATGTTTACCATGTCCTGTGTCCATCACTGTATGGTAATGAAGAACATTTCCACTGACCACTAAATACCACCAGTTTGATCTACACTATTCCCCTCACCCCATCCCCCTGGGGCCCACGAAGTCTCCCTGGCTTGACTCATTGGATGACAAGATTCATAGTTACATGCCACAAGAGGTCTTTACACATTGGTTTGTCCTCCCCTATTAGGAACACCACCCTTGCTCTTGAGAAACTCCCACCTGTCTATTTCTTAACAAACTGGTCCTCCCAATGATGGGATTCCAACTCCTTCCTGCTCATTTCTTTTTGCATGTAGTCTGTTCATCTTAGTTCATATTAGTTACTATTGCCTTAGTCTGAAAAACTTCTTACATTTCTTTTACCATGAGACTGATGTCACTGAATATTATCTCCTTCTGTTTGTCTGAATATATTTTTATTTTTCCTCATGTTTCAGTACTTTCAGAAGTATCAACTATTTTGACTACTGACATTGAATACTCTGGCTATTCAAACTACATAAAAATAGAATCTTAATATATTTTTCTTAACTATTTTTTTTACTCAACATAAATTCTACCAAGGTTTCTCTTATACTGTATCAGTAATTTTTATGTTCATTCCTGGGAATATTCCCTCATATGAATAGTCCACATTTAATTTATTCAGTTACCTAATAATGCATATTTTGGTTGTTACCAGATTTTGGCTATCATGATAAATATATTTCCTGTAAGATTGCTGTATGTGTTTTGATAGATATAAACAATAATTTTTATTGAGTATATGGAAGAGAAATTCCTAGATCAAAAATACATGTATGCTTTTCATAAATACTAATAAGACATTTTCCAAAGAAAATATACACTTCTACACACTTGCCAGGAATATATGTTAATTCCATTTCTCAACATTATTGGGAAAATGAATATCCAAATTACATAAAACTAGGAAATCTATAGTATGGAGAATTCAATTGTAGTTTTGAATTACTGAATTTCCATTTGGTCCTTCTTTATGATTTTTATCTTATCATTGAAATTCTCATTTAGTTCACATATTGTTTTTCAGATCTCCTTTTTGCTATTTGTGAATGTTTTCCTCAGTTTATTGATCGTGTATATGAGAGTTGTTCTAATGCCTTTGATTAGAAATTCCACAGACTGAGCTTCATCTGGAATATTTACCATCAAATTCCTATTTTACTATGACTGGGGACATGTTTACTGTCTCCTCATAATTTTTGTAAATTTTTTGTCCAGAACCTGACATTCTGAGTATTATGCTGTTGTCACTAGGGAAATTTAGTTTTCCCTCTTCTTTCCACTAGACGAAGAACACATGAAAATGAAAGAAAGAAAGAATGAGAGAGAGAGAGAGGAAGGGAGGGAGGGATGGAAGGAGGGAGGGAGGGAGAGAGGAAGGAAGGAAGGAAGGAAGGAAGGAAGGAAGGAAGGAAGGAAGGAAGGAAGGAAAAAAGGGAGAAAGGTAAAAGGGGAAAAAGAGAAAAAGGGAAAAAGGAAAAAAGGAATCAAGGAAAGAGAAAGAGCAAACAAAGAAAATAAAGCAAATGAGAAAGGTAAAAGGAACTGAATATTTCTCTTAGCCTCTTGTTAGTGCCAGTTGAAGCCAAAGCTGCTAGTGTCAAAGCTGAAACATAGACCAGCCTCCCTGATTATTCCAAATGGATCCATCAGACTGAAAATTACAGAAGAGAAAAAAAATACCTGATGACAGTTTTAGTTCAGATTAAAGCAAATCACAGATCATCAGTTGTAACAACTGTACCACACTAATAAATGTTGCTGTTAATGGGGGAAAGTGTGGCAAGGGGAGGGGGTGGGTTATAGCAGAATATCCTATATTTTTGATGTAACATTTATGTAATCTAAATCTTCTTTAAAAATAAATGGAAAAATTTAAATAAAAACAATTTTCCATATTTTGGGATATATTTCTGGAGTCTATTCTTTCTTTTTCTACATATTAGTCAATTTGACAAAGCACAGTATCTTGGTTATGAAAACTTTACAATAAGTATTTTTATCAGTTCCTCCTAATTTATAGGTTTTTT
>JAQZBX010004495.1:0-59982 GCA_029593785.1 Cabassous unicinctus | reverse complement strand
AGGATTGTAGCTGAAAGAGGCAAGGAAGGGCTCTGGTCTAAAGCCTCCAAAGAACATGGCCCTGCCTACATCTTGACCTCGCCCTCCCATCCTCCAGAAACGTGGGAGAAGAGGTTTCTCTTGTTTTAAGCAACCCATTCTGCAGTACTGTGTTAAGGCCACCTAGGACACTCAGATACCATGAAGACAGGGTCCTGTGCTCTCTCTGCTTGGGGATCCCACTTTCCTGTGCCCTTGCCATCCTAACCTGCTCCCTTTAGACCTCCCTGAGTGAGGACAGGGGCCTGGGCTCCTGTCCACGGAGGAAAGACCATCCTGTGGTCCAGACCACTCTCGCTGCCACCTTCCTGGCCTCCTTCCCCAACCGTCACACGACGTAGCTGTCGCTTCTCTTTTCCCCAGTGGCGTGTGCCAGATCTTATCCCTATGCAGCACTTCAGGATGAACGAAGGAAGGCCAAATTAAATCCACCAGTGATACGCGCGCAGTTGGGAGAGGCTTTTGTTGTGTCATTTCCTACCTCCTTCAGCCTATTAAGCAAACAAAAGTGCTTGTGGAATGAGAAATGTAAATGGCCAACGCAAGCCGATTAATCCTAGATGTACAATTCCATTAATAAGGCTGCTTTTTAATAGGCGGCTCTGCTGCAGTGGGCAAGCCAGGAATTGATGCATTCTCTGTAATTGTATTGCAACTAATAGGATATGAAGAAAATTGTCCTGGAGAACCGGGTCTTTCAACACCATTTTCCAATAAGTTGAAATAATGACTTGCATTGGAAAACCTTGAAAAGTAGCAATGTTTAAAAAAATACATCACCCGGGATTATCCATTTTTCCAAATCTTAGTTTGGGGTTTCTTTCTTTTCTTTCTATCCCAATCCCATCCTTCTCTCTCCCTGCCTCTGTGTCTCTTTCTCTGTTTCTCTGTCTCAGTCTCATTCTGTTTTTCTGTCTCTGTCTCTCTGTCTCTCTCTCTCTACCTCTGCCTCTTTTTCTCTGTCCATCTGTCTCTCTCTCTGTCTCTGTCTAAGTCTCTCTGTTTGTCTCTGTCTCTTTCTGCCTCTGCCTCTCTTTGTCCATCTGTCTCTCTCTGTCTCTGTCGGTCTCTCTCTCTCTCCTAACCCTCTTCTTCATCACAGTATTACCCTTGTCACCTGTGTGGACTCCCAGGTAGCTCACCTGGCCCCACCCCTTTACCCAACCAGCCCTGGCTCACAGGCTGAGGTTGCTTTGCTTACCTCTCTAGAAATCTAGTGGGTCAGGAGAGAGGCAGGGTGATTTAATGGAGAGAACACTAGAAGGAACCAAGAGTTGGCTCTTAAACTAGTGACTTTGGACAAGTCCCTTCACCTCTCTGAGCATGAATTCCCTCTCTTTAAAGAGCCCCCTACCCCTTACTCCCAGCTCTGACCTGCCATGAATCTGAGTGAGTTTGCGTAGAGCGGGCTGGGAGACAAGACAGTCACAGCATGCCAGGGTCCAAAGAGGCCATCTGTCACCTGCACAAAGGGGTGTCTGCACTCTGAACGCCCAACTATAGAGAGGCTTGGTGGGATCGGGGATCTCAGCCTTGCCCTGGGCTCTGAAATGTGACCTGCCAGACATTTTTCTGATTCATTGATAAATGTATTTATTCACTCATTTCTTCACTCACTCAACAAATATTTACTGGGGGCCTACTCTCTGCCAAGCACTGTCTTAGGCTCTGGGGATGCAGCAGTGAACAAAACGGATCCCAAACCCAAATCCTTGCCCTCAGAACACTCACGTTTCAGTAAGGAGACAGACTGTACATAAGAGAAAGTAAAAGTCGTGGTGGATATAGGGCATGAAGCCTTTGAGCCCACGTTACGTGCTGTTAGACCTGGACCTGCTTCTCTGGGACTGCCCCAGGATAAGAATTCAAAAGAAACTACATGTTGTCTCACTGGCCGTGGCTGGCTGGAGCCCCTGTGGCCCCTTGCCAGGGGTTCTCTGTCTTGCCCATCCACCACTGCTGGTCATTGGGTCTCTCCCATTTGTATGCATACTCTGACCCTTACTTGGTCACAGGCTGGAGAGTAAATATAAAGAGAAAAGGCAAAGCACATTTCAGTTGAAATCCCCGAGGAAACTGATGTGATTGCTGTACAAAAGTGCTTCCAATAAGGGCCGAAAAGAATATTGCTTTTATAGCTTTTGGGACACAAAACATTTAGAAAATGTGATTGACTGGTAGGGTCTAATTTATCATTTCTCTCATTCCTTCTGCTCTCACACTCACCCACCTTCCTCTCCACAACATGCAGGCATTCCCATGCAAACTTCCCTTCTCTCTTTGCTTTCCTTTCTTCTCTCTCAGAGACTTGGATTTATCATCATTCCGTTAAGCAGGAGAACTCCTGTGGCTATTTATAAATTAATGCTCAGAAACCTGCCAATCCACTTAATGACACTAACAGGTCATGGCCCCCTTAGAGCTCTTCATTAATCATCATTAGAACAGCTCTGAGTTTTCACACTCTTTTTAAATGTTAATTCACCTCTGTAATGCTCCTTTTAGTTAAAACTGTAAAAGGGGACAAGGCTGTCCCTCCAGTGAAGTGGCCTGGTAAGTCTGATAAAGCCTGGCTGATTTTCTCAATTCTTTTGTCCCACGCCTCCTATCCCCACTACCAGATGTTCAACCCAGTTTGTTCTTTTGTTGCCTAGTTTTATCTCTTTAAAAATTCCCATTGGCTGAAAGTTCTGGGGAATAAACGCATCCTGATGTCTTTGGATTCCCAAGGCTCAAGCTATTTCCCACGTGATGTTGCTACGTTCTCACTAGGGCCAAGTACCCCGACAACGTTATTGCAGCTCCAGAAGATGACAGGGCATGCAGAGCTCTAGGTGCAAGTTTTCCAACCCTCAAGGATATGCTGTGGGTGAGAGGCATAAAGAGGTCAGCAAGGAATTCTCTCTCCCTGTTTCAAGAGAGTTGACCATTGGTGGTGATTTTCACTGAAGGCCCATGATGCTTTGGGCAGGCCACTGGAACCTCTCTCTCAATTTCCTAATCCATAAAATGGAGCCATATCAGTCTGGTCTAACTAACCACAAAGGTTAAATCTTTAATGATTAAATGGATGTGAAATGACCTGAAACTTTAACAACTGATATCTAGTCAAGGTGTCAGCATTGCTATCATTTCTAACCTTTCTTGGCCACTCTCCATACGCAGCCTGTCCTCCAACCCTATGAGTGTGGATTCAAACCTCTGAATCGGTTGCATGTGTATCATATTTCCAACACCAGAAAAATATATTTTGGATCATCTGACTGATATAGTAGAAAGAATGTTAAACTGGGAATTGGAGAACCTAAATTTGAATGCCAATGATGTTATTTATTAGCTGTGCAACCCTGAGCAACCCATTTCACCTCTCTGAGCCTCAATTCCCTTATTTTGGACTCTGTTTTTCAAGGCCCCTCCATCTATGTGATTTTATCACTTGTCTGTGAGTCTCCCCAAGAGGCCATGGACTCTTGCCTGATCTGGAGAAACGTGTCCTTTCAGCTGTCTGAGCTCGTAAATTCTCCTTATCTTGTCAAGCAGGCTTCGTGCCCTGCCATTTAGGACTTGAGATATGATCGTTTGACGTCCTCACTGCCAGTATAGACGTCTAACAAAGGCAAACACAGATAGACAGGGAAAATAGAAAATGTGTGTTTAATTCATTTTTCACTCACTCTCTAATTCCTCTTGGTACTGCCCATATTTGTGCTAGACATTTGGAGCCAGGTACGTCAACTGATTTTCAAGGCTTCTTTGAATCCTCACATTAAATGGAGGTGCCGCCCTCAGAGTTTTGTAGATAAGTCACATTTTATATCACTTAATCCTTTTGGACATTGTTCCAAAGTAGGTGAACCCCATTTTATATGTGAGTAAACTGAGCCTCAAAAGGGTAATGTGGCTAGTCTGAGGTTTACATAGTAGTTTGTACTATGTCAAACCCAGATCTCCCAAATTTAAGCCCAGGTTTTGTGTTATGTTGCTTCATCTTGTTTTCCTACTCCCCAGTGTCTTGGGGATGAAGATGAGATGATATACCTGGGGTGAAACAGAAACATGCCCTAGCAGCTGCTTTGCTCCTGGTCTGAACAGATTTGGGCTAAAAAAAAAACATTTTCCCAGGTTCATTCCTCATGTGTTTAAGTTAACTTTGACCTTAGGCTGTAGAAATGGGCTTCTGCACATTTTTTTTTACTGGACCCACTGAGTCACCCCTTTTCTTTTTCAGTCTTCCTGCCCATGTGGTCCCATCCCCATTTCTTACAGTCATGCCTTTCTTCCCCCTTTCCTGGAATATATCTCCGATACTCTAAGTAGATGTACATCCCTAAGCTGGGCTGCAGCCATCTGTTCTGCCCTTCACTGGAGAATGCAATAAAACCTACTTGACAATTATGTCAGTACAAAGGGCAGAGAGGCCTGCATGTCAAAAAGCTGCGTAAAATTCATTCTTCCAAAGGTTGCATCAAGAATACTCCGGCCGGCCGAAAAGAGCTCTAACATCAAGTGGAGCACTGTGCCCTCCGCCTCTTTCTCACCAGCTACTTTTCTTTATTAATGGATTTGTGTTAGTTCTTGCTTGGTACTCGGTTAATAACAATAAGACCCTATAATGGTGCAGCACTTTATACATTTGAAAGGGCTTTCACTAATCTATTATATCTTTAAATCTTCATGACTGCAGTTGGGTTTTAGAACAGAAGGGGCCTTAGACAACATTTAACACAGCCTAGCAGCTGATTATTATTGATGTATTTTGTTTAGTTTAGGTAATATATTCTTATTAAATATAATTTGGCAGCCTCACAAAAGTAGTTTTAGAAAGATTTAAAGTCACTCATGAACAATTACATTTAATGTATTTCCTTCCCATTTTTTTCCCCACTCTCTGCCATGGCTTTTATTATATAGTTATGATCACATCTATTACATCTCATTTTTTTCTTTTAAGAATAGATCAGAAGCAATTTGCCATGTTGTTACTTGGTATTAGTGAACATCATTTTAATTGGTTTCATAATATTATATCAAGTAGATGTACAATACCGTTATCCTTTGTTTGGACTTTTATGCTATTTGCTATTATAAATAATGTTTCAGTGAACATTTCTATTAGTTTTGCCTTATACTAGTTTCACGAATATTTCCTTAGGTCAGATCACTAGAAATTCTACTATTCCCAATTCACTTGAGGGAAACCGAGGCACAGAGAAATGAAGAGACTCTAGATCCACGGCCTATCAGAAGAACCGCCCAAGACTGCTCGTCATGGCTCTTATTTCCTTGTTTCACATCTCTTCCCTCTTCCCTTACACAGTGGTCCAAAGAATTTCTAAATAAAAGGACTTAAAAATGCCTTGGGCTTCCACATAAAAGTAATTTTATTTTTAGTGTCTCATGATTAAGAAAAAAAATCACCATGAAAACT
The DNA here is from genome assembly GCA_029593785.1 of Cabassous unicinctus. Classification (NCBI taxonomy): domain Eukaryota; kingdom Metazoa; phylum Chordata; class Mammalia; order Cingulata; family Chlamyphoridae; genus Cabassous; species Cabassous unicinctus. The sequence continues at coordinate 54,515 of JAQZBX010004495.1, read as the reverse complement.
ATGATATTTTCTCTAGCACTTTTAAACAATGTGTATTAAATTAAACACAGAGCACCCATATGCATTTAAAAATAGTACAAATGGTGTATTTTGAGAAAGATTTATTCCATCTGCAGACAGTGCTTGATGTGCATATGGATCTAACCCCCTTTGAAAAAACCTTGACCTTCCCTGGCCTTCAACACCCAGCATCACCTGGAGTCCACTGCCCTTCCAAAGACAGGCATCCTTCCTTTTCTGCTGGGGTGTTCATTCCAAGCTAGGACCTGTGGGAACCACAGTGATCTCCCTCTGGATCCCTCCAGCCTTCTTTAATTCTTGGAGGTAGCTGGAGTGATGGAAAAGAGATGGAATGCCAAGGACAGACATGCAGTCGGTTTTATGTACAGGCTTCAGGGATTTACAGCCAGAAAAAAATATTCTCCAACCATAACAATCGTTAAAATATGCTAACTGCTTAGTAGGCACTAGGAACAATCCTAATTGTTGTATAGGTATTATGTCTGTGGATTTTTACAATGTTCTTACAAGGCAGGACCTGCATGTATCAGCATTTTACAGATGAGAAGGCTGAAGAAGGCAGAAGTTAAGTTCACACTGGAACTATGTGATGGGGGGATTTAACCTCTGCAAGCTTGGCCAATGAACCTATACTCTTTCCTGGGTGCACAGATGCCTCCTTCAACCACTGTCCTCAGGACATGCAAGAAGAGGTTTGGTGAAGTAGGGTATGGTACCCTTGGGTTCAGCTCTTGTTCTCATGCTTTACCACTCATCCATGAGCTGGGATGGGCAAAGTGACAGTGTGGGACCCTTGGGACACTCCTCTGTATCCGTTGGCTCACCAGAATCACTAAGTCAGCTATTCCACATACATACAAATTGATGGGCTGGTTATCCAGGTGGCAACTTTTTTTCTGACTATGGGTTCTGTGCTCTGACATGAGTAGGAAGAGACATGTGGGTAAATCATGATAAAAGTATTAACCGGAACCATCCAAAAAGTGTGAATCTTCAACCATTTTGATGGACAATGATACATTTTCATAAGCCTCAACTGGAGGTATTGCATGTGTGGGGCCTGATTGCCTTAACGCATCTCATTATTGATTGATAGTGTACTGTAAAATAAAGGCAGGAAGATAGATATCTAATCACTCTGCCTGCCTCCCATGCACATAAGGAAGCTGCAAAGGTACCCAATTAAACTTAGGGTGCTGTATATGCAAACGCATTTAATGAATAAATAACTAGGACATCACCTGCCCCTTCTCTCCAAACTCTCCTGCTGTTCCCCTCAGTTTTACAAGCCATTCTGAAGAAGTTGCAACCCAATTCTCTTTCTACTTGCTTTTCTGAAGACTCAGTGTTGGGGCCCTTATCTCCTTTGGCTGAAGACCATACTCATTTCTGAAATATAAAACACCGAGAGAGCTCCGTCCAACTGCACAACCTATATTCTCGGACAGTTTCTCTGCTTTAAGTTCTTAGAGAGTCAGTCAAGAGCATGAGACTTACAACTCAAGAAACTTTGGTTTATATCTTGATTCCACCACTTATTTTGTGACCTTGAACAATTTATTTATATTTTCTCTGCTTCAGTTTTGTTAAATATAGAATGGTTGCGATGATTAAAGTCCGGGGAATATGTAAAATTGTTGGTGAACTGTGGCCACGGAACACATTGTTACTTTTCCTTTATGGACACCCTAGAAAGAAATCTGAAGGTTATCTTTTCCCACAGAGAAACCCTCGTATTCAACTGTAAGTTAGGGCCCAAGTTACCGTAATTGTAGGGATGCTAATGTGAACAATGGACCACAGCATTTGAAATAAGGAATGGCTTAGAAAATTTAGGACATGTGCTCTTTCATCTCTCTCTCTTGAGCTCTGAGTAAAGCTAGTGTTCTCCTTCCTCTCTCTTGACCTTGCCTTGGAACTTCTAGTGTCTTGAGTCTGTGATCAAGCCTCCCTCTCAAAGGAACCCCTTCCCCATGCAGAGATAGAAAAGCAGTGGGGCACACATAGAGGCAAAGACAGAAACTTAGAGACCGAGAGGGAAGTGGGCAAATGGCAGAGAATGAGATAGATGTTAAACCCTTGGGATACTAACAGACAAACATATTTAATGATCAGATAAACCTTTAGTAAAAAATCCTTCAAGCCTCATAAAACATATCCAAGGCACACAAAAAGCAAACTCCAGCTTTTTCTTCTCCCATCCAAAGGTCCAAATGCTGTCTATACATCCATAGCATTTGAGAAAGTATATCTACCAGACTCTTAAGACTGCTGGGACTTTTTTTCTCATTTTTTTTTCTTTTTGGTTAAAACGTGGGTTTTGGAAACAAGGTAAACAAAGGTTCACCTCCCAGCTGTGCCCTCTGCTGGCTGTATGTCCAGAGTAAGTTATTTCACCTGATTAAATGGAATGATAGTAGCTTTCTCTTAATGTTGTTATAAGGGTAAATGAAGTAATATATGAGTGTTTGATATATAGTAAATATTTAATAAATAGAGACAATGTATTTTTGTTTTCTGGTATCCAGCTCCTTCTGCCTTGGTTACTTCTCCCTTGTCCATCTTCCATGTCCTGAATACCTGCCAGTATCTCTCAGAACATTGGACATTTGGACAAGGTGTAGAAACAATTAGGAAAGGTGAAACTGAAAGAATTTCCTTTAGGTGTTTTTTATCATCAAAGTTTTTTTTTCATCACCCCACAATTATCCTCATCATTATTTGAGTCAGGCTGTTGGATATTTTTGAAGTTGTACTAGGAACTTTTTACCAGGAAGGACTAAACCAGGTTTAATAGCCACATTTCAGGTTTCTTACCCTGCTCACCCAGTGAACAAATGGGATTTGCCACATGAGCTCCAGGTTAAAGAAGGAGCTACAAGAATACCCTAATGCCAGTCATCGAAAAGAAGCAAAATCCAAAAAGTTGGTAGTGTCAATCTAGATACAAGTGTATGCCTATGCAGGATGGACAGATAGAGAAACAGTCGAGAACTGAACCCAAGTCTGCATGAGAATGCAACTATCCAAAAAGTGAGTGTTAAAACAAAGCATGTAAATAAAGGTGAAAATACAGGCAGTCTGGGATCTCCTCTGGGCATATTAGTATTACTTGACCTTTACCAGAACCCTTATTAAACTTTTATAACATATACAGTAATATGCCAGAGTAGCTCCATGGAAATGGTCAAAGGACCACATCATAGGGCCGATATGGAGAGTCACAAGGAAATAAGGTTGTTCACCAGGAGAAAGAAATTGAAGGAGTGACTTCATACAAGTTCACAATTAGAGAAAGAATACTCCGTGTGGATGACAAGCAGCTGCTCTTCATTAGGCTTTGGGGACTAAGGAAGGTGAAACCTAATTTAATTGCAGCAGGAAAAGCTTCAACTGCATCAAAGGAAAAGCCAACCGACCCATTTACAACTTCTTAGAGAATCTCAGATCTTTAGGCCCCCTGGACTGTCATCATTCTCTGAGAAGAGACACAGTTCCCTTGCTCTCAATCTTAGATGCCCTCTTCTCCTTGCTGGAGGTTGTCTCTGTCTCCACTACCTAAAACAACGACACTCCCCTTTGTTCATCAAGCATAGTCTATCCTTTTGTCTCAAAGGTTACACACATTGCCCACATCTTAAACCCTGTTTTCATTCCCCTCCTATTTTCACTTCACTTCTTACTTATAGATTTTTTCCTTTGCAAACACTCTCAGCTCCCTAGCTCTTTTCTTATTATAGTCTCCTAGAAATGCTTTAAGCCTGGCTGAAACAACCCATCTATCTACTTTCTTTGGACCTGTATCTGCACTGCAGAGCTGGAATATTGTTGGAAAAAAACACTTGGTCTAGTTTTTTTTTTTTTTTTTTTTTAAGGAGGCAACTGAAGATTGAAATTGGGACCTCATGGATGGGAAGTAGGCCCTCAAACCACTGAGTTACACCCACTCCCTAGCTTCATTTTAAATCTCAGATTAACACATCCTTAATGGGTACTACATATTGCCCAGGAATCCAACCATGTATTCTAAAAGATTTGCTTTTCTTTTCTCTGAAACATCTAATTTGCACCTTCTCCCACTCCTCAAAATGCTTACAGTCTTACAGAAATCTCCTTACTCCCATTTTTGTTGAATGACTTGTATTTTGTTGAGGAAATAGAAGCAATCAGAAACTAATTCATCTTCCATATACCCCATCTTTCAATATACCTGCCTTTTATTTGTAGCCTATACTTCACTCCTGTTATAATGGAAAAAATATCCTATATTCTATCCAAGTTCAAGTTCTCCATTTATGCTCAGGAGCCTCTCTGCTCTTACCTCAAGGATTTCACTCCTGCAATTATCCTCGTTTTTCTTCTACACCATTATTTTCCCCCTCTTCACTGGATCATTTTCATCAGCACACAAACCTTCTCTAGTAACTTCCATCTTTAAAACAACTATAACATCAACATCCTCTTTTGACCTCACATCCTCCTTCAGCTACAGACTCAATTTTCTGCTCCCCTTCCCAGGAAAGTGTCTCAAAAAATTATCTTTATTTACTGTCTTCACTTTTTCACCTCTCATACATCAACAACTCTCCAGCCTGACACTGGCCCTTATCATTCCACAGAAGTATTATCATCAAGGACATTGGTAGCATTTGTATTGCCACATACAATGGTCACTTTCCAATCTTTAACTACCTCTCAGCTACCATTTGAGAGTTACTCAACTTTCAGTAAGTTGACCCTTACTTGCGTTTTGAAACTTTTCCTCTTGACTTCTCTTCCAGCTCTTGGTTTTCTTCCCACCTTGCTAAACACTCCTTCTTTGTCTCTTTTGCTGACTTCTTCTCATCTGCTTGATCTCTTTATGTCAGGTTGCCCAAAAGCTTGGTCCTCAGGCATTTTCTTGATCTATTCACATTTTTGGGAGACTTCATTCAGTACTATGGTTTCAATTAATCTCTATATACTGATGACTGCAACATCTTTATCTCCAGCCAAGACCTTGCCCATCAACTTCAGATTCATGCAGGCATCTCAAATTTCATGTTATTTCATTTCTCCAATGTCTCATATTTCCCCACATGTTTGTATCTCTGAAAGTGGGATGCATCTCACAATCAATGGTTTCTTCTAGTTTCTATCTTATATTCCGTGTTCATGGATTGGAAGAATAAATATCGTGAAGATGTCAATCTTACCCAAACTGATTTATAGATTCAATGCAATACCAATCAAAATCCCAACAGCTTACTTTAAAGAATTAGAGAAGGCAATTACCAAATTCATCTGGGAGGGTAAGTGCACCCGAATAGCCAAAAGCATTCTAAAAAAAGAAGAGTGATGTGGGAGGAATTTCACTGCCTGAACTTGAAACACATTACAAAGCTACAGTGGTCAAAACAGCATGGTACTGGCATAAAGATAGACACATCGATCAGTGGAATAGAATTGAGAACCCAGAAATAAACCCTCACCTATACAGTCAACTGGTTTTTGACAAACCTCCCAAACCCACGCTAAAGGGGAAAAACAGTCTCTTCAACAAATGGTGTTGGGAGAACTGGATATTTATAACCAAAAGAATGAAAGAGGACCCCTATTTCACCCCCTATACAAGAATCAACTCAAAATGGATCAAAGATCTAAATATAAAAGCCAGGACCATAAAACTACTAGAAGAAAATGTAGGGAAACATCTTCAAGACCTTGTAGTAGGTGGTAGTTTCTTGGACCTTAAACCCAAAGCACGTGCAACAAAAGAAAAAATAAATAAATGGGACCTCCTCAAAATTAATCACTTTTGCAACTCACAGGACTTTGTCAAAAGGGTGAAAAGGCAGCCAACTCAATGGGAAAAAACATTTGGAAATCACATATCTGATAAGGGTTTAATATCCAGACATATAAAGAGATGTTACAACTCAACAATAAAAAGACAAACGACCCTATTTAAAAAATGGGCAAAAGTCTTGAATAGACATTTCCCCAAAGAAGAAATACAAATGGCAAAAAAACACATGAAGAAATGCTCAACATCACTCATGATTAGGGAAATGCAAATCAAAACTACAATGAGATATCATTTCACACCTAACAGAATGGCCACTATTAAAAAGATAGGGAACTAACAAGTGTTGGAGAGGATGTGGAGAGATAGGAACATTTATTAACTGTTGGTGGGAAGGCAGAATGGTACAGCCACTATGGAGGACTGTTTGGCATTTCCTAAAGAAGTTGAATATAGACTTGCTACATGACCCTGGAATACCACTACTGGATATACACCCAGAAGAATTGAGAGCAGTGGACACGAACAGACATCTGCACACCGATGTTCATAGCAACATTATTCACCATTGCCAAAAGTTGGAAACAATCCAGGTGTCCATGAACAGACGAATGGATAAGCAAACTGTGGTCTAGTCAAACGATGGAATATTATGCAGCTATAAGAAGAAATGAAGTCATAAAGCATATGAGAACATGGATGAACCTGGAGGACATTATGTTGAGCGAAGCAAGCCAGACACAAAAGGATAAATACTGTATGAATGCATTACTATGAACCAAATATATTATGTAACATAGTGTTTCATTCAAAAAAATTTATATGTATTCAGTACATTTAATTGAGAAATGTATATATTTATTCATCTGTGTTTACTTTTTAGTTTTTAATTGTTTATATTTTCAATTGTTAAATTACAAAATAAAGTAAAAAAAAACCAAACAAACAATAAATAAAAATGAAAAAAAAAAGGGTGCCTACAAGCTGAGAATTTTGTTGTTGACATATGCGAAAAGTTCTATCATGCTTCAACCTAAGGCAGGGAAAATTGCCAAATCCCTTGGAATAGAAAAACTTCAAATCAATAAGAGATGTTTGTGGCCAGTTGAACATAATTTTTAAAATGCCTCCCCCCTTTCTTTTTTAGTAGTAATTAAGTTAATTGTGTGTCTTAGAATAGGTTACATCTAATGTTAAATAAAATATTGAAATATGTGTCCAAAATGGAACTTGTTACCCCACAGCCATGCACTCCACTGGGAGGCTGTTCTTTCCCCAGTCTTCCCTAATTCAATTAGTGATACACTTTTAAACATATTTCTTGAGCCCCAAACCTAAAGATTACCCTATCCCTCCCTTTTCTTCACCCTTTGTATAAAATACATTAGCACTTCTTGTTAGTTCTACCTCCAAGATATATCTTCAATCCATTTGTCTTTTTCTTCTCTCCATTACTTTCGCCCAGTGAATATCTTACCTGAACTATTGCAGTAGCCTCCTATTTGATTCTGCAGCATCTATGGGTCACGCCTGACTCTTACATCATGCCTCCTACAATCCATTCGCCAAACAGCAGCCTACATAATACTTTCCAAGCATGAATCAGCTTTCATCACTGCCTTTGCACATGCACATGCCTCACCACAGCTTTCAAGGCTCTTAAGTTGCCTGCCTCTTAGATATCACCAGCTTCATCAGTGAGTTTGCTTCAGCCAACCTTCCTTCTTTCTGTTTCTCCAGTTTGCCCGGCTTGCTCTTACTTCATGGACTTTACATTTACTAGGTTCTCTGCCTGGGACTTTGTTCCCTAGATCTTCTCATGGGGAGTTTCTTTCTATAACTCAACTCTCCAAAAGGCCTTTTTTATCATCCCTATTTAAGCATGGCCTATCCTTCTCTATCACATAATTCTGAGTAATTTCCCACAAAAGCACTTACCACTTTCTGAAATTATCTTGTTAACGTATTTACTTGTTTATTGTTTATTCTCTCCAGTGAAGATGTTAATGCAAGAGGGCAAGGCATTATCTGTCTTGTTCATCAGTGTATATTTCAGACTTAAGATAGAGTTTGGTAAACAGTAAATGATTGCTCAATAATTATTGTTGGAATTAATGAAGGAATGAATTTTCCACCTTTTTTAGGAAGTGTTATCTCTGAATGAAAAAGTGATATCATTGTCCCAAAATATGATAGATAACTCCCTTCTATTGATAAAATTGGGCAATTTAAAAAATCTCACTTACCCTCTGTTATCTTTTTTTTTTTTTTTTTTTTTTTTTTTTTGTATAATCACCATTCAGGCATCCTTGTCTTCCCAGGCTGTTTTAAGGAGTAAATTAAATAATTTATGCAAAAATTTTTTGTCAAATTGGGAACCTTATCATATTCCTCTTTGAGAATTATATAAATGCCACAGCCTCATTCCCAGAGATCACACATATACTCCAGAAAAAAATGCATAGATATACATTTAGGACTTATTCTGCATTTAATAACTCCAAAGATCACAGGTAAATGCAGTTTTCCCCATAAAAACATTAATCTTTTCATTGTTTCACATTGAGTTAGTTTTCAAGTCTGTTGATTAAAACAACCTAGAAATTGAAGATGTTATCTTTTTTTCAGTTAATGAGACATGATGATCATTTATATTTTAAATGACAGACCCAAGTCTGTCTCTACTTCCAGCAATGCTCCTCTGTTTTGTTGGTCCCAGAGCCAGGACTAAGAGCCCCACTCCACTCCCTGTTAATATCAGTGGCCTGAGGCTTTCTAGAGGAGGCTTATAGGACTGGATTTAAAACAAAATAAAACCAAGGCTCTTCAGAGCCTTAGTGACTCAGTGTATCTGTCATGGGATTCTGTGGGTTTTCATCCTAAATAGATCTGTTCTGTGACCAAAAAGTAACAGGGTCACAAAAGAGAGCCCTGTGTTCTTGCTGTCCTTTGCTTGTCAAATTTTATACAAGGGCAGCAGACAATGCCTTGGGAAGCAGCTTCATGGTGGGATTGTGAAATATCTCATTGTGACACCCAGTCTGCAGACTCAGAAAAATCCCAGTGACCAGAGTACAGAAATATGACATGCAAAATTCATGTGGGAAAAACTTCCAGGGCCTGGTAGAGAGTTAAAGGGTAGTCAGGGAATTAGGAACTTCAGGAAGAGAAGAGAGCAAACAAGGAGGCTTGAGGACCACAAGGAAGGAGTCCTTTGACCATTTCTCCTGGTTTCAGCTCAGGCACTGTTGTACTTTCTGCTTGAACTGGAATACTATGGGTTTATCCCCAGATGGACTGGTCTTGGGAAGAGTGAGTCACATGACCAGAAGCACTTCATGAGGCCCTCACACACAGGCTTTCTGGCTTCCCAGTCTGGGTTGCACTCAGCTCCATGACAGCTTCTGGTGAGGTTTAGGTCTAGCTCTTTCTCTGAGCAAATATGCCAGTAACATTTGGGTTAATGAACTGTGCCTTTTAATAAATGGTTCTTATCTTACCAGAGTGGTGCTAAATTGTCAGGATTTTAAATTAACTTAATAGTTTCGTGGATGGTACTTATTCACTGGTCACTCTCAAAGTGAGTACAGCCCCAGCCTGGGCTTCTCATTGAATTATGCAACAGTTAGTTAGTTCATTTGGGTTTAAGGCGAAATGTTTAAGATTAATGTGCAATGCCTCAATGCCCCCCTTAATGGGCATTTCCAGGCCTACCCTAAACTAAAAGCAGTTATTAATCATCAGCTCAGTCAGGGTTCTGTAGACTCTAGTTTGATTTCGGTAATGGCCAACGGCCCTTTGGAAGCACATATCTCTGTCCAAAAAGGGACAAAAAAATCCACCTCTTTTGGTTCATTTATGTAAAATGTATGTAAAATATCTGAGTATGGACAAGCTCCTATCCTACCTGTAAGGAGCTTACTATAATCAATACATTAGAAAGTGTTCAAAAGGAAGGGGAAACTAATTATGTCCAAGAGAGAGATAAAGTTGGGATAAAACTTCTAGAAGGAGTTAACATGTGAGATGAGCCTTGAAAAACACACACCATTTATACACACAAAGATGTAAAGGACATTCCAGGTCAAATTTTAATCTTGTCCTTTTCTACCTGAAAGCAGTCAGCTTATAGGTAAAATAAATCAACACTTTTTGAACATTTATCTGAGATGCACACAAGTTCTTTGCTAAGGTGTAAACCAGTATCATTTACATTTTACAGATGAGAAAACTGGGGCTCAGAGATGGCAAATACCCTGCCCACAGTCACACAGCATTGAGTGCACAAAGATTCTAACTGAAGCCCAAGTTCATTAGTAACATTGCTTGTTCACATTCTCAGTGAAATCACCCCCATCCCACAGACCTCACCCCAGGGACCAGATTCATCTGCAGAAGCTCTGGCAGTGATTCCATTCTGTCTGACTATACATACGTCATATTTTTCAGTGGTGGAGGAGGCAATTACTTTCTACAAACGTTTACTCCAGTAGGGTCATCATCATTCCAAAGCAGATTTGCCCATTGTGCATCAGAAGTTTCATTTGGAAACAAAGAAACAAAGTTGCATGTAGTGAGTGCCACACATGTGCAAAGCATAATGACGAGCAGGCACTGTTGCCAATATGGGGATGACTAAGATGTTGTTACCTGTAAGCCCAAAATCTGTCAGGACATGCTAAGGAGGAACATATTCCCACTGACCAGAGACATGCACCCCATGGCAGAAATCACTGATGCTGGAGCAAATAAAGGGCAGGCATACTGCCAGACTCTTAACAGCAAAACAAAATGTAGCAAGATTGGTAAGTATTAGTATCCAACACCGAACAACAAAAGAAACCAGGAGAGTGGGTAACGGAGGTTGAAAGTAGGCACTTACTCTTTGCCCTGAGAGCTGCATTCACTCTCCACCTGTGTGTCTGCCAACTATGTTACAAAGATGGGTGCCAGCCACTGAGCTGGTTAGATACAGCCTTTGGGGTTTCCTTCCGCATAGCGGTGAGAAGTTCCACTGTAACCAACTGGGACTGCCCTGCTGGGAACTTCAGGTGTCTCTGCCCTGGGGCAAGGACTTTGCTGTGACTGAGGAGAAACTGAGAACAAAACCGGACCCTTTCAGCTACTCAGCTTGTCCCTGGGAGCTGCAAAAGGGAGCCTGCTGTGTAGAGTGACCTTGAGAAGGTCAAACTGGCGTCTGAAGTGGTGCTCGGCACCAGGGCAGGTGGAGCAGCGTGAGCCATAAAGGAAATGCTGTATATGAAAGATCAGTTCTCCCTTTCTTCTGGAGCAGACACAGGCACTGGCTTCATTTTGCATTCAGAAAGCCTTCCTTTGGAAGCATCTTTAAGTACTGCTGAGGGAGCCTTGAAGAAGCATGTTGGAGGGTCAACTACACATCTCCTTGGGCTTTCTTTCATCTGCTTTAAAAACAAAACTCTCTCCTGTTTTAATCGCCTCCTCCCCTAAAAGGGCTCATCTTTTGTTAACTGCAGTCTCCCAAGGCACCGAATCTCAGCAATTAATACCGAGGAGGCAGGGAAAGACAGGTGGAGGAGGGGGCTCTGGCTGAAGGAAGAGGGGAAATGGGAGTGAGACAGGAAGCGTGAAGGGCAGGGAGCAGGTGGGAGCTGGCTCCCTGTCACATGCGACGGGGAGGAGCATGGATCTTTAGCCCAGAGAATGACCACACCTGACCTGGCCTCAGATAAAGATGCCCAAGTGAGGCAGGTTTTGGATGCAATTCTGCAAATGTGGCCATTACATCCAAACTAGTTCCTTCAAGGAGCGGTTGGCAATGGGAGATAAGGGATTCAAGAGATTAATATTCTTTGGACCTCTTCTGCCTGTCACACCTGGTATCCACCTATATTTTGTAATTATTTTGCTTTTAATAGAGGGGGTACAACCTTCAACACTGTTGTGAACAGATTCATCATTTTCCCAATTTCTGATTATGGGCTTTCCTTTAGAATCCCATTTCTAAAACAGAATACGCTACTGGCCTGCTTAAAAATATTCACTGGCTCCTCCCCATTTCTCCTAGGACAAAACTCCAAACACCACAGTGCAGTTTATGCTACTCTGTTCTGACTTTGGCTAACCTTCCCATCCTCATTTGCTACCTGATCCCTCCCTCACACACTGTGTGCTGGCCTGTGGGGTAGGGCCATGTTTTGAGATGACATTTCCCCTCAGTCTCTATAACCACCTGGCAAACTCTTCTCACCCTTTAAGACTATGGTCAAATATCACCTCCTCTGTGACTCTCCTGGGAAGTTTTCATCATTTCCCCCTAGCTTCAGGCACAACGATCTATCTGCACCTCTGATAATGTGCTTCTCCAATTGTTTTATAATGATTTGGTCATATGCACTTTTTTACCGCCTGAAGATTTTCAGAACCATGGAGAGTGCCTTATCCTTTCTCACACAATGCCTGGGACCTAAAGGCACTGAACAACGCCTAAGCTAAAGATGTATTAATCTGTCCCTGACCCCAAACACTCAAAGTTATGGTGGGAAAGAGGAGGGAACATTTTCTGGATTCTAGTGATTTTATTTCATCTGGCAAGGGGAAGGAGATAAAAGGCCTGCTAGAGAATTTAGGGAGGCCTTCTGAGTGTGTATGTGTGTGTGCATGTGCATATGTGAAGTTGACAGCTGCAAAAGCCACCTCATAACAAGGAGCCCGTGGTTAGATACTCTTGGGATTCTGGAAATCAAGAGGAAGCAATGCTCTTTTTCCAAACTTGGAGGAGGGGACCCTCAGTGACCCTAAGTCTTAAGTTGCAGGTGGGACTCACTTCCTCTCACTTTGCCAGATGTTCAGGGCACAAAGAGCATTGGGTGCAAATCAGAGTATATGGCTGTCACTTTTTTATTCTCCTCCTCCAAATGTGTGCTTGGAACAGAGCCCTGAGGACAGTTTTATGCAGCAAAAGGAACCAACCCATAAATGGTGTTTATCTTACTTATGTGAAAAAGAGTTGCTTCAGAGGTCCTTAAGCTAGACCTGGAAACCTAGCTGGCTCCCCTCTGAGCTCCAGCCTTGTGATTCCCGAGCCCAGACCTCCCTCTCCCTGTCCCTCCTCCTGAGTGCCAACCTGCTGAAGTGACATCAGTGTCACTACTGTGGCAAATTCTCCTTCAGTCCACTAACTCCCTAAGAGGCATACCTTTATCACCCCATTGCCTGTTCTGTCTTAGCCTGGAAACTCCTGCCAGAAAGGATGGGACAGATAAGGAAGCTAGGACAGCATCTGATTTTGAGCTTATGGTTCTGTAGATTCCATTCAAGGGGCAGTGATGTACTCAGAAGTTTGGGACCTATGAAACTTAAGGGGCGAAAATCAGCCCTGAGGCTTTGCTTGTCCACTTTTTGGTATGTTTAAGTCCCATGGAAATAAAATCATGTGAAAGGTAGGAAGGAAAGAAAGAAGAAAGCAAAAGGATGAGCTAGAAATAGGGTGAGGAAATAAATTGGACAGTTTGTTTAACCTGTGCATTTTCAATCCAAAACATACATTTGGGACTCTTTTAGTCCTCTCTATAATCTCTGTCACTGATTTTGGAAATATTAAGACAAAACCATGTAGTCCTCTCTCATCCCACTACAACAAATTAGCCATTTAGATACTTACCAGAAGTAAAAGAGTTTGTTAATTTCCCAACTAATTGATGATAATGAATTTGTTTGCTGAGTGATGTTTGCTTATTGATGGTACTTGCACCTGATCTGCCCTCTAGGCTTATAAATACAGTATTTGTGCTTAGCTTGTTGAGTTAATAAAATCTACAGCATGGTTTCAAGAAAGAATATTTACTCTAATGCAGTTCTCAGCAAAAGCAAATACCTCTTTATAGTGAGTGTGTTATAGTTCTCATTCATCACTAGTTACAAGAATGGGAAAATGTCTGTTTCCTATTAGTTTCTTTAAATGGAGAACATCTAGGTTAGGAGAAAGGTTTGGTCCTAAATGGTTTTAGATCCTCAATGGAGTATTGACCTAGCTCAGTTGCAGAGGTCATAGGCCAGAGAACAGCATGAAGCATTTAGGATCTAACAAGACCTTATGTTGGATGTGACTGAAAATGAGACAGACCTCCTTTCCCTTCCCTACCCCCCTACCCCAATCTTGTGTGCCCAGTGAAAAGACAAAGGTTGTTTATCCAGGGGAAGGAGTGAGTGCCAGGAATAAAATTGGTGCCACCTTGCAACCTCCTTGGAGGAACCATGCTTGCAAAAATATTGTTATCAATGTTAGTGAAGTAATTAAAATGAACTAATCATTCCCCAAAATATTTATGTATTGAAAGCAATTCTGACTGATTGCCTTTAAATGGTGTTTTATTCTGTTTCAGGAATAAACAGTTTAAAGCATGCTTCCTTTTGCTTTCTGGGGCTCCAGCCCACTCATTTTGGTAATGAGGCCAGAACGGGGTGTACGGTCCAACTGAGTGTGTGTTTAGAAGGGAAGCTAATCAATGACACAGCCAGATGCTCTATCCAAAAATTGCCCCTTAGAGGCTGTATCCTTAACCCAGACCTGTTTTATCGAGAGCTTCAGGAGTGACTACTATCTTGTGATTATAGTTGGAGTTTTCTACCCGCATCAGGAATCTTTCTCTGTGTTGTTTCCTTCATGCCACAGCTTGAAAGAACCAGGAGTCTGATTAAATTAAGGCAGACATGCAAACAGCTGGGTTGCCAAACCCAGGGATTTTATTAAAAATAATTTTGGTTACAGCAGTGTTGTCATTTGAAGTTGCATGTAAGACTCAGTGCTGCTGCAGTGTAAGCAGCAGGCTTCTGGCGGTCCAAACCCTGGGGAAAAGACAGGAAAAGTTCCAGGGGTGGGGGGGGAGGGGAATGAAGAGACAGGAAGAACGAATCAGCACTGTTACTATGGCGATCAAGACAGTGAGGAGAAAAGAAAGCTGATGAGCAGAACACCCCCTGTGTCAGCAAGGGGAGGTAAATAGCTGGGTCAGACACTGGCCTGAGGTCCCTTTTGACCTTACCTAGCTATGTGACTCTAAGCAAGCCCTGGACTCTTTCATCCTCTTCATTTGTCATATGTGCAAATGGACGGATCTTTGGAGTCCATTCCTACCGTGACAGTCTTGGATTCTAGAGTAAGGGCACATAAACAAAGAAAGGGAGGAACGAGGTATTCTGGTTGATAATGTGAAAAATAGGCAAATTTTGCAGGAAAAAAATTACCCTCTAGTTGCCTCCCCAAATGCTGGTAAATGAAGTGAGATTACCTTGGGGTATGGTATTCTCTTGATTGGGAGTTGGAGTGCCAGGGTTTCTGTCTTCCCTGTCCAGGACTGAGAGGCTGCCCAGGTCTCTGCCCTTCCCTTTGCCAAGCTCCCCCTCCACTGAAGCTCTGGTCACTGAGACCTAAAAACGGGGCCAGGGCTCTTGAAGCCAGACCAAAGTCTGTCCCACGACGAGAGATGACTGCGCATGCCACAGCGTCAGGCCAGACATTGTTAATTCACCCAGACGTTTTCTTTCTGAAGTTCAGGGGCCATTTAGAAGAGATTGGAGTCCCTCATAAGAGAAAGGCCAGCACTAAGAGATTATTTGCATATGCATTGTCGCCCATGCTCCACCCTTGCCCTTTGCCCAGTGTCCATGGCCAAACGTAGTCTGGTGGGTTTTGTGTGTATTCTGCATGTAACTGATGCCCAATTTCCCCCCAATCCTTCTTCAAATTTGTCAGAATCTGCTTTCTTCTTTCTCTGATTAGAATGTCCTCCCTTACATGACAACATGGAGGAAACTTGAGAACACTAAGTTGAGTGAAATAGGACAGACACAAAAGGCTAAATGTTGTATGGCATCACTGATATGAACTAAATACAATGAGTAGACTTATGAGTTGGACTGTGGAATGTCACTTGGTGGGAGACGGAATGTGTGTTGAGAAGGGGAAGCTGATACTGGATGTATGTAGAATGCCTAATAAGGTCAATTGTAAATATGTGGTAATGGATGGAGTTGATGGTAGCACATTATAACGAGTGTAAGAAACACTGCTGATTTGTGGATATGATTGTGTCTGAAATGGGTAGTCTAGAGAGCTTAATGTTATTTGGAGGACAGTTGAGAAAAATCTAGGGACTGTGAAACAGTGATTTTGGTGGTAGATGAAGATTGTAGTTAATAATATAAATGCAGGAATATTCTTTTACTACAAGGTATTAAGAATATAGTAATACATGGGAAAATATAACTAAGGCAACTTATAGACTACAGTTAACAATAATTTTGTAATATTTTGTAGCAAAAGCAAAGGAAGTACTATATCAATGCTAAAGGTAAAAAAAAATATGAGGTTTAGTTTTATAAGATATTTATATGATTAAGCATTTTTTTCTTCATCATTTTCTTCATTAACAAGGAGACCTTGATCATGTCATTTAACCACTCTGTGTACATCTGCATATCTTTCTAAACGTTGGAAGAACAATTGAGTTTGTTTTTAGGAGTACATGGGGTAAAAGTGCCTGGAAAGATTTTTTTTTTGAGTAATGCTTCCACAACTTGTTAATCTGCCTTTTGTCTGTTATTTTATTTTCTGAATCTGAAATAAAGTTAATTTTTTTAAAAAAAGAATGCCCTGGGAAACGGATGTAGCTCAAGTGATTGAGCTTCCGCCTACACGGGAGGTCCCTGGTTTAGTTCCCGGTCCCTCCTACAGAAAACAGCGAGCTGGCGCAATGGGCAGGCTCAGTGAGCTGACACAACAAAAGACACAAGATGAAAAACATGAGAGACACAAGAAAGCAGGGAGCAGAGGTTCCCGGTGCCTCCTAAAGAAGACCAGCAAATCAGCTGGCTGGTGCGACGGGCAGGCATGACAAACTGACGCAACAAGATGACGCAACAAAAGACACAAGAAGAAAACATGAGATACACAACAAAACAAGGATCAGAGGTGGATCAAGCAATTGGGCACCTTCCTCCCACATTGGAGGTCCTGGGTTCAGTTCCTGGTGCCTCCTAAAGAAACAGGAAGACAAACAGTCACAACAAGTACAAACAACAAGGAGGTGGGGAGAAATAAATAAATAAAATAAAATAAATAATTTTTTAAAATGTTCTGCCTTCCTCCTTGGAGTGTTTGAATTGCTTTAATTTTGTGCAGGCTTTTTCTATCTCTTCACAGGACTTACACATTATCTCCTCCAATCCCAAATAGTACTGTCTGGTCAATGCTATAACCCAGGCCTCTGGGAAATAGGCTTGGCATTCCCTATACCCTCCAGGTTCCAGTCTCCCATATTCCATCACCTGATACCAAATGGGGACAGTCCAGATGACTTTGGCATGCATCAAGTTGTAAGGCAGGAAGGGGTCCTTTCCTTGAGATGTATAGTGTCATTTATTGATAATCAAATGGCAGCCCATCTGAGAATATAATAATGGGATGAGAATTGGAATGTGGCTGAGTTGGAATTTGTTTTAAACTAGTAACACCTTTTGTAAAGAAATTCTCTTACCAGGCTCCAGTATTTAAAGCAGCTAAGAGCAGGGTGGTTCTGGCTGAAGCAGAGTCTGGGCTGAGAACTTCTTTGCTCAGTTTCTGCACAGAAACCTTTTAAACGTCCACTGAGCCCCTAGGCCCTGAAGTATACACTCTGGATGCAATCCATCTAAGCTAATAAACTTTCCTACAAATGCATCATTAAGGACAGCGCTTAAATAACTTATTTCCACATTGTTTGATTTTTTAATACTGAGAATACAGTCCTGTATCATCTTGTTAAAAATAAACAGAATGACTCTAATCTGCTTATACCTAAAGTTGCTCAACTGGTAAGGAATCAGGCAGGGACCAGAGCCAGGGGCACCTGCCTCTCAGGCTGTACATGCTCTGCTTCCTCTAAACCACTCTCTGCACCAGCAGCACCACCATTACCTGGGACGTGATAGAAAGGCAAATGCTCAGGTCCAACCCCAGGCCTGCTGAATCTGAATCTCTGGGGGTGGAGTCCAGTGATCGGTGTTTTATCAAGTTGTCTGGGGGATTCTGATGCATGCTGAAGTTTAAGAACCTTTGCAGTGGGCTAAACCATAGCGAGCCTCAAATTTTACCATTAATTTAGAATTAACTAAGTGATATAAGGGGTAAAGTTTTAGGTTCCCTCCCTTGGTGTTTTTATGTGCCTCTTTTGGTAGCTGGTAAAGGAAGGAAGAGAAATATTTAAATATATACAGGAGGATCCTTGTTAGTTACTTTGTTACAGATTTAGCAAATAAAAATAAGACACTCAGTTATAGTTGTTGTGCAGATGGATAAGGACTAGTTGTTGGTCCTTTTAGTACAAGTATGTCCCATGCAATATTTGGGATATTCTTTTACTGAACAGTATTCATTTTTTTTCTCTGAAGTTCAAATTTAACTGGGATCCCATATTTGGGATAGATCATGAATTAGGAACTCCCTCTTTTCAGTCATTTTTTTCTCTTCCCTTCTCTAAACCAAAGTCAGGCAACCATCTCAATACCGTGCTGTTATTTCCCAATTTCCTTTCCATGTTAGGGAGAGACACAGGGAGAGAGATGAAATAAAGTATGTGAAACAGTAAAGGAACTTAACCTTCAAGCTCATCATTTTTACCATCATTATTTTACTAGTGCATTCACTACGTTATAAGAACTTCTGAGTAAAAGGCCAAGGAAACTTTTGAAAAATCATATGACCTCTCCCTGCCCTTGCTTCCAACCCCAACAAACACCATAACCTGGCTGCTACCTCTAATGTTTACTGGCGATTTTAAAAAATTTTCTCTTCACTATACTGGGGAAATGGCTCCAAGTGGACTTTAGCAGCAAAGCCAAGTCTACATTTTTAAGTCCTAGAGTTAGAGAGACGAGTAAAACAGACTCAGTCTTCAACTTCTAGTGCGTGCAGACTAGGGAAGCATTTTGTGGGAGGCAAATCAGGTATTATTGAACTTACCATAAGATCGTCCAAGTGAACTTGAAGCTTCAATAAGACTTGATTTGAAAGTCACAGGAAACAGAACTACAGTCTTGTTTTTATACACTGTCCTTTTTAACAGAAGTTGAATTAGGAAGAGGGAAATTGGGTGGTATTTAAGAAAAGAGGTGCAAATAGAAAGGAAGACCAAAAAATATATATATTTTCTCAACTCTGTCCTTATTTGATTTCTTTGGTGGTGGAAAGAGTTAGGACTGGGAGCCAGGATACCTGCTTTATCATCTTAATTCTGTTTTAATATTATCAGGTTTCTTTGGGTTATCAATAAATTATCTCATTCTCAATCTTCTTATCTGTAAAATGAGGGTATTTGTGAAATTGGAGAAACTTTAAAGTCTCTTTTAGTTCAATGGTTCAATAAATTGTATTATTTTTCTTGGGATCTGCTAACCTCTTTCCCAGACCCCACTCATCTGAATGGCAGATTAAACCCATTGCCATCCTGGCAAACCGATGAAAAGCAAAGCATTGAAGGATCAAGTCTTTCTTGTTGCATCTAGTGGATGTTACTGTGTACAGTAAACACAAGGAAGGAGAAAAGACATCCAGCAGATCTGCCTACCTTCCCACCTTAGCAACAACAGCAAACCCTTGTCAAACTGTGGGCTCAGGGCAGACTTTTATGAAATAGGATTTTGGAATGAGCACCCCTCTGATCTACCCAATTTAGCCTTACCTTTGGTGCTTTGGTGATTAATGCAGGAGGCTTTCCTGGCTTCAGAAAGATGTGAATTCTGTTAGACATTATAGGACTTGTTATTTGGTATGGGAACTGGAGAGGTGAACTCATGGTCTAGAGGGGATGGCTTTAAAAGCAAGGTGCAGCCTTCTATGAAGAGATTAAAAACTTAATCATTATGGGGAAAAGACATACTTTCTCAGTATCCACCGAGTGCTGTGTTCTACTATACAGGGCTCTGCCCTGGGCTGAAGCAGGTGTATTTGTGATCTCTGGGATGGCAACATGAGTCTGAAGTCAGAATGTTGGGTTTCTGTTAGCTGCTGCAGGCTATGCCCACTGTTGGGTGCTTGTCTCCTCTGGAGCAGACCCATAGTATAGAATTGACCACTGTCTCATGCTGTGGCAAGCTGAGTCTTTTGCAGAATGGGCAAGGTCAAGACATTTGAAAGCACAATAACCCAAAGGCTCCAAAAGTTCTGGTTCAAGCAAGCATCAGACCAACATTTCCTCTCTCCTATTGTCCTGGGAGTTCTTTACCTGTAAGAGAAGGTCTAACTGTTAGATAGGACCTGGAGGTCAGCTGTTCTGATTACTGAGTAACTTTGAGTAAATTTATATTAAAGAACATTAGGGATACTGACCCACATTGAAAATGTTGAATTAGACAGGAAATGGCATGTTCAACTATCACTTATCTTATTTGAGATGCTTATCAGTTGAGATGGGGATTGTAGATGTTATCATGAAAAGGACAGAATCAAGGACTTCTAAAGCAATCATAGCCCTTCAAAATCCACAGTAACCATCCAGCTTAGAAGAAGAATGGTATCCAGTCTTCCTACAAAGAGGAAGTCAGGCAATGACTTTCTTTTCTTTGATCCATAAAATACACAGTTAGGAAGTTGTATGTTATGTCTCACCTAAACCTCCCCTTTGGCAGTGCAAGTCTTTTGGAAAACAAACTGTCCATAATAGAAAATGTCCTAAGCTTTTGGCAGTCTCCTGATAGGTTTGGTTGCAGGTTTCATTTGCTCTTTTAATGGGATTTTCTGTGAGTTATTGGCCGTCAAAGGGGTTCCAACAACTGGCTGAACAGGAGGCATCATAGGATCATAGAATTTTAGAGCTGGAGGGTGCACTTGGGCTTGCTATCCAGGCAGCAGTCATTTTGTCTTAGGTTCAGCTAGGAGGCTATGAGACAGAGATGGTTTTACTATGTCCTTTTTTGCCCCGACTAGACTGATGGAGACCTTTAGATGTCAACAAAGCCATTTTGAATGGAATTCAGACCTCGCTGGGAAAGCAGTATCCGAATTGTGATGTTAGAAGGATCACATGAGCCAATGCCTTGTTGCATCCCCATAGACACAGTTTGCATGGGCTGCAGGATGCTGCAAGCCTCATCAGAACAACTAGGAAACAGCTTATCTGAAGCAATATGGGTTCGAAGCTATCCATGCAGATCATATCACAGTATCAGTATGGGTCAGACACCACCTAAAGATACCCAAATCTCCTTTGTTTCCCATCTTACATTCACCAGGGATTGGATATCCGTTCTTTCAAAGCCTGGGCTTTGCTCTCAATCAGAGCAGATATAGTAGCAAGCAAACCCCTCCAAGCTGCCCTGCAGCTTGCTGTTGCAGAGTGAGGGGCTAAGCCAATATGGAGAGTGGGAAGGCCATGCCTGAGTTCTCTTTGAAAACCTGCCCTCCACACAGAGACCAGATGTTCTGATGGTCCTGGTGGTCTCCAGTACAAAACCCACTGCTTATACCCTGGCAGGGATCACTGTGGAAGTTAGGAGGAAGGAACCAGAAATAGAGATTTCCTTGGGCAGACTGTTTATTCTCTAGTAAATTTCAAGAAGGCAAAACAAATCACCAAGGTTTTATTTAACTACTGGGATTTGTGTATCATGTATGCAAGCCAGGAGGGTCTATGCCCCACACCAAATTCTACCATGCATTAAAATCAGGATATTCATTAGCAACACTTCAAGATTTCTATTTTCATTGCCAAATAGAAAAAGTCAATCACCAAGACATGCCCTTATTAGACCAGTACACAGAGCCCTCATGAGGCAGTGAGTTGAGTGTCTCCCTTGGATTAGCTTTCATAGATCCATCCATCTAGTTATTCATCCACCCATACATCCATCTTTCCATTCATTTATCCATCTACCCAACAGCTGACTGAGCCCCCTCTTTACCAAGCACAGAGTTAATGCTAACTATACATTTATGAAAAAAGCAGACCTGTGTTTGGTCCTTACCATTAGCTGACAGTCAAGTGGGGAATCTGCAAGTCTTAGAGTGAACCGATATATTGCAGGTAAATCATTTATCTAATTTTCTTATTTTGTGCAAGTAAGCAAATATAAGCAAATAAATAATCATGGCATTGCAAATTGTGGTAAGTAGTACAGTAGCACACAGGCTGAAATGTAGGGATTCGGGGAGATTATACAAGTAGAATGATCCAGGGAAGGGTCCTTTGAGGGGACATTTAAGCTGAAACCTGAAGAGAGAAGTGAGAAAAGACCAGAGGTGAAAAGAGCAAGCAGAAAGGCATGCCATGCAGAGCGAGGTGCATGAGAGAAGGTTGTGAAGTAGGAAATAGCTCAGCACATTTCAAGGGATTGAAAGAGGCCATTGTGGCTGGGTCTGGGTGGGTGAGGGGAGAGTGGAATGAAATGAAAGGGAAGGAGACCGAAGCCAGGTCATGCAGGAGGATGGAGTCTGTAATGAGAAGGTGGATTTTATTTTAAGTGCAATGGCAAGGCATTGGAGGGTTTTAAGAGGAGAGCAGGATAGGGGTATAAAAAGATTATTATAGCTACTGTGTGTGTGTGTAGATGGAGTTGGAGGAGAGGAATAGCAGAAGAAGGTATACTTTCACAGTAGACAGAGCTAGAGATGCAGTGACTTGAACTACAGTGAATGTGGGTTGGGGATGGATGTGCGTCAGTCCTGGAGACTAGCACCTAAGCTGTTGGGTCCCAGGAAGGTCCCTGGAGCATTCTATTATGGAGGCCCTCATCACCCTAATCCCCCTTCCTTTGACCATGATAGGCAGGTGACCATTACCAGGCATGAGGCCCTATTGTCACTTAGCAGTTATTAGATGGTGTTTTATTAATGGCAGTGTAGTGGGCTAAATTAGGGCACCCAAGGATGTTGCCTTGCTTGTGCCCAGAACCTGTGGGAAAAGGATGTTGCAAATGTGATCAAATTAAGGATCACAAGATGGGGAGATTATTCCAGATGTGTCAAATGAGTCCAGTGTAATCACAATGGTCTTTATGAGAGGGAGGCAGGAGAATCCAAGGCAGTGGAAGAAGTGACTATGGGGGCAAGAGGTAGGAGTGCTGCAAGGAGGGGGCCATAAGCCCAAGAATGAGGGTAGCCTCAAGACACTGAAAGAAGCATGGAGGCAGAGTCTTCCCTAGAGCCTCCAGAAGGAACCAGCCCAAATGACACCCTGAATTTAGCCCAGTGACACTGCCTCTGAGCTTCTAATAATTGGTACTTCTAATAAGAGGATAAATTTGCATTGTTTTAAGTCACTTAGTTTGTGGTACTCTGTTACAGCAGCAATAGGAAACTCATAGAGACTGTAACGATGATGGAATTGTGGAGCTCATGACCCACTTAGTGTGTAGGGAACTGCATTGGGCGATGGACATTTTAGAGGACTCCACCAGGAAGTAGGGATATACTGACTTATTGACTACTATTTTCCTTCAAGAAGCCAAGTATTGGCCCTGCAATGAATTTATGTATACATGTGCAGCAGTTCTGCCTCTTCCACAGGAGTCGACTGCATGGGTCTCTATTGCCTCTTTGACCCAGGGCATGGCTGACTCATGCCCTCTAGGGCTCTTGGCTCATCTTCCCTCTGTGAAGGTGGCAGGCCTCTCCAGTGGAGGGGAGGACAGAGACATCTAAGAGAGCCTGAGAATACTGT
This sequence comes from Cabassous unicinctus, assembly GCA_029593785.1. Lineage (NCBI taxonomy): Eukaryota > Metazoa > Chordata > Mammalia > Cingulata > Chlamyphoridae > Cabassous > Cabassous unicinctus. The sequence continues at coordinate 31,037 of JAQZBX010004495.1, read as the reverse complement.
TCTGCCTGGTGGTCTTTCCCTTTTGGGGACTGCTGGCATACAGTCTTGCCTGGAGGAAAGACAAGTGATCAGATGATTGTCGAAGGGTCTTCTGGATCCTTTGACCCTTTCCCCACAAAGACTTTTTCTTTGAAACCAAGACTAATGATCTGGTAACCCTCCAGACAGGCCTTCCAGAATTGGGGCTTAATTAGGGCTCATTTATAGTAAGTTACTGCAGCTACAGCTCCAGTTGGCTTCCCCACAGGCTCCTGGCAGAGATGGTGGGGCAGTGCCTTGGGTCAAGATTGGGATCCTCCTTTTCCCAGAACATGCTGCTTAGATCCTGCCTGGCTCAGGTTTCCCACGCTCTAACACAGCTTTAAAAAGGAAATTGCTGACTGACCTACATATCTTTATTAAGAACCATCCACCTTAGCCTCTGAGAGATGCATATTTAGTATCATGATGATTTGGGGTTAGCTATTTTCTTCTTCTTATGAATACACATGAGGATTCTCCTTTTCCTCTTAACTTTGTCATGGTGACTGCCTCCTTCATAAGGGTTATGCCTAGAAATGCATTTTACTTCCATAATTACAGAGGGATTTAAATGCACCCTAAAGATAAACTGTTCCATTGTCCTGGGATTAGGCAGTGGACAGGAGCATAAGCTGATGAAAAGTCAGTGGATAGAATAACCCTGAGTATTCTCATATTCAAATTTGAGACCTGACTTCTGGCTGTGATGTTGGTCACTTGGTGCAGGTACCCTGCTTTCACCTGATGGAGGGATGGAAATGGTGTGTCCATTTTGGTAGCATGCAGGGGGATACCTGTGATATCTGAAAGCAGTCACTCCTGAATATTTCCTCCCAAATATTAATGTGCATCCCCTTCTAATCTTCTGCTTGCCTCCTGCCCCTTCTGCCTGATTTTCCATCCAGACACCCATCATCTTGTATCTGGGTAGCTGTCTCCTCCCCACAAGGTTTTCTACCTTTTATCCCTCCATTTGTCCAATCTGGCTGAGGAAGCTGCCCAAACACCTTTCCTGCTTGCCTTGTTCACTGCCTACTTCCCTTCAGAAGAGCACACTCACAATGCCTCTTAACCTTCTCGGCTCAATCTGGAGCTCTGAACATGGATGTCGAGGCTTGTGCCAGCTGTGACCTTCCATAATTGGCGATTCAGTTTAGGAACCACATCTCCCCACACCTGTGGGACACTGGCCATGGAGGTGCTGAGAGAGACAGGATGAAAGCTGTAGTCCAGCCATGTGTAGACTTCACGGACCCTGCTCCCCATAAGAATGGTGATGGCAATGATAATAAATATAATTCCTAGTAGTGTTTACTAGATGACAGGCCCTATTTCAAGCCCTTATAAGTACTATCTCAACCAATCCTCACAACCACCTTCCAAGGTAGGGACTATAAATATTCCCAGTATTATCTGAGGCATGGCAAGCTTAAGTAACTTGCTTTGGCCACTCAACTGGCAAGTAGTTGATAAAGGACTTGAACCCAGAAGTCTGTCTCTGAATCTGTGTGCTTAATTTCTCTGCAATAATAATAATAATAGCATTTATTGAGAATTCTTATGTGTTGGGCTTGACCGTAAGAACTTCATGAACATTATCTCATTTAATACCTGCCACAGCACCCTCTTAAGGGAAGTGTTTCAAAGCACCTTTTAATAGGAGGAAATAGAGTTTTGGTGAGATAAGTCGATGAGCTCAAGGTTACAATGCTAGTAGGTGTCAGAGATCAGGTCTGAAGGCCAGGTTGTCTGATTTTAAAAGTGAAGTCCCTGAGCCCCTGTCAGTGCTGCCTCCTGACCCTTAGTAGTTGAGAAGTCAAATGGGAGTCTCTAAGGTCAACAGCCCATCATGATTGCACTAACTTGGATCTGTAACAACCACTTTAAGCAAATCTCTTAGCTTTTATGCCTTGGTTTCCCCATAGGTGAAATAGAATGAAATTGTTCTAAAGGTGAAGAGAGAGGTAGAAAGTGTTGCCTCCTCTAGGGAAGTGGATGTGGCTCTAGCGATTGGGCTCCCATCTACCATATAGAAGGTACAGGGTTCGATTCCCAGGGCCTCCTGGTGAAAGGCAAGCTGGCCCTAGTGGTGAGCTGGCTCTAGAGGAGAGCTGGCCCACACGGAGTGCTGGCCTCCACAGAGAGCTGGTGCAGCAAGATGACACAACAAAAAAAGACACAGAGGAGAGACAATAAGAGACACAGCAGACCAGGGAGCTGAGGTGATGCAAGAGATTGAGTGCCTCTCTTCCACTCTGGAAGGTCCCAGGATTGATTCCAAGTGTTGCCTAATGAGAAGACAAGCAGACATAGCAGAACATGCAGAGAGCAGACAGTGAGCGCAAAAACAATGAGGGGAGAGGGGAGAAATAAATAAATAAAATAAATCTTTAAAAAAGAAAGAAAGAAAGAAAATGTTTCCTTTTTGAAAACACTGGAGAGAAAGGATGGTTTATCAAGTATCATGAAATTTTCAGTTTCCCTTTGGGAAGAAGCAGTTTGCCTTGGCTTTTAAAGTTATTTGACATTACCATTGGAACCGGGTGCTTAGAAATTGGGATTAGATAAGAAATGGCTGCTGAATACCTAAGTCTTTAACAAGCCCATTGGGTTTTGACCAGTCACAAATTAAATAGAAAATCAAAAACTGTGAACTCCTAAAATCCGCTTTGTCGTAGATTTCCTGGATAAATTCAGAATCCCCCAAAGTTAGTGTGCATGTTCTGAAGTAAATTGACCTATCCTCCCTCCTCCAGATCATATAGAGCTTGAGGCATTTTAGACAACAAGTTTGGGGAAGAAATCTCGTCAGAACTCCCTCCCACCCTCCCCTTAAATGTATCCCAGCATAAAGCCAGACGTCAGCACTCAGGAAGTCATTGCAGATGGCTAATTTTACTCCTTCCTCCTCTACTTGCTTATTTGATGCATTTTCCATGTGAGATTTATTTCTCCTTCCAGATTTTAAAGAATTGTTGTTGGATTAATATACAGGACTCCATCTCTTACAGCCCTTGTTTCCACTTTATATGGGTGAATGAAGTAGTCTGCAAGTAGCAAAGAATCAATAGCAAGACCTACATTTGCTGAGCATTTATTGTGTGCTAGACAATGTATGAGGTGCCCAGCATTTTTGCTACACAGGTTAGGAGAACCAGCAGCATTTTCATTACCCGAAAGCCATCTAGAAATACAGACTACCAGGCCACGCCCACACCTTCTGAATCATCTGCATTTGAACAAGATCCTCTAGTGATAGGTACACATTGCAGCTTGAGAAGCACTGCTGTACATCATTTCATTTATTGCTTGCAGTAACGGAAGGAGGTAGAAATTATTCGCTCCATTTTACAGGTGACAAAACCAAGGCTCAGGAAAGTTAACCAATTTGCCCAAGGTCATATTTGTTAAATAGGTATCAGAGAAGGGATTTTACATCATTTCACTCTGGCTCCATAGTCCATGCTTTTCCTCTTCTTCTATGATAATGATTTAGAGGAGAATCCACCTATGGAAAAGTTCAGTCCAGAGATACCTCTGTCTTGAAATATTTTTGGATAAAGCTAATATGGATAAAATGTTTAAACGTGGGGATCAGGAAGATCTGTATAAAGTATAAGGTGTTCATCATTCATTCATTCATTCGATGTTATTGTCATACAGCTTTTATTGCTGCTTGGCTAGTTTCTTCCAGGGGGTACAAGAAGTAAAGGGTTTAGTGCCTGCCTAGGAGGAGGGTTTGGGGCCAAGCAGTTATGAAAGTGCTGGAAACTCAGAGACTACCAGGACTTTCTGGGATCAACTCAGAATCCTTGGGAATGGCAGGATGCCTGTAGGGCAACAAATCCTAATTTATCTCCAGGTGATAAAGATCTGGTTCCTTCTAGATTGCGGGTCAGGAAGCAACTTCTTTCCACTTCTTGGCCAGGGATAGAGTTGCAGGGTGTAGCTGGGATACCTCCAGTAAAAACCAGCAAAACCAGCAGTGGGCTCTGCATGCCCAGATCACTTCTTTAGCAGTGGGCCATTTCCATTTCCCTGAGGTGCCTGCTATTCCCAGGGAGGCAGACTGGTTTCTCACCTGGACAGCTGGCTTCAGGTAGCCTCGACCTTTGACTCCCACTTCATGGGCAGATGGAGAATGAGCTTAAAGTCCCTGTACAAATAAACCCTAATGGCTTTCCTCATGCATTTACCTTATTAGGAGATCATTTGAATTGCGTTATGATGATAAATGAAAAATGCTTTGCACCATTACATCAAGCACTAATGCAGAATGGAAAGAATTTCTGATTTCTCTCTCTCTCTCTCTTTTTCTCTCTCTCTCAGAAAAAGAGAGAAAATAGCAGATGGGAAAGCTGTTGGCTCCTGGTGTCCTGCTAAGTTATTTGCATAAGGCCTGGGTGGAGGCTGCTGGGATGGGAGGCTGTTTGTACAACATCAGGACAGCTACAGCCTTGCCTTGCCTCCTCTGCACTGGATTTGCCAGCCTGATTGTTCACAGTTTCCTGTGGATGCATCAACCGCTTATACCCATTTGATAGACAAGCAAACTGAGCTATGGAACTTACCCAACTCATTACAGAAAAATACCTGAGGCCTCTACTTGGACTGTGAACTGGCATGTTTCCCTCAGAAGGAACATGATAATAATTTATTCTCTAGTTTACAATAGCTTAAAGATTATTAACCTCTTATTCTTTACATGTTTATCTCAAATTTAAGTGCACTTTGTTGTTGAGATCTTTGGACTAAGAGGGGAAAGTCCTGAATCTAAGTTCTAATTTTCTTCCTTGACTTCACACCTTGGGTAAATCACTTACCTTTCCTAGAGAGTCATTTTATCTTTAAGTGGAGATATTAGATGCTTACCTCATGGTGTGTGTGTATGTGCATGCATGTGTGTGTGTGTGAAATAACTTAAATGAAATAACTTATGTGTAAGTTTTTCTATCAGGTAAGGCCTTAGTTTCCAAATAACCACTGACAGCCCTTTGCTGAGCATTAGGGCCCATTGTACCTAAACAGATGGAGCCAGGTGTTCATCAGTGGTGGGTTTTTAATGTTAAGGCCCATATTTAAAATGCTGCAACAAGATGAAGAGAATTTGGGAATTTGGGAGGGGAAGGAGTCTAATGGCTGCCCTGAAGCTGGGCTGATTGCTTTTCCCCCTCCAAAATCACTTGGATAAGCCCGTTGGTAAGAGAAAGCTGAGCTCTTTGCTTCAGGAGATAAGGGGACCCACCTCACCTCAACAGGCTCGGCATTTCCTCAGAGAGGAAGGACAAAGTCAGGTTATTGGCTGAGATTTACAGTCTGGTTTAAGGTGGGTCTCTCCATGCAGGAGATAGGGAGGAGGCTACTTAGAACTGGTTAAGTGTCATGATGACATAGCTTAGGATTGGTGGACAGGAAGAATCTTGGGGTAGAAACTGTCCTTTGATGTTTTCTATTGATGAGTTCATGGGTCTTTCAAGAAGTTGCTGGAAGGATCTGTAAAGTAATTTGCAATATTTTTCTTTGAGGGCAAGAGTCTCAGGAATAATAACGTTGTATGATGAAGACAGTAGGATACTGAAGCCTCATTCGTGTGGGCAGTGAGATGAATGGTAGGACTGGATTGTCACCAGGTGGGACACAGGCCATGGTGGTGGAGCAGGCTCTGGACTGGTCAGTGGCCTTGCTGTTGGGAGATGAAGTTATCTCTTAGAGGCAGTCATGTTTGGGGCATCCTGCAGGTGGGCTCTTCTCCAGGCCAAAGCCCCTCTCCATCAAGGTCTTATTGGGTTATGCAGTCATCTTTCCCTTCAGACTCTTCTCAAACTTCCTGAAACCCCTTGGTCACCATCATTTGGGTGTCAGGATGAAGCTTGGGATGAGAGAGTGCAAGTTCTTGATATTATGTATCCATGTTTCTCATGTGCATCCTGTGAGGTAAGGAGAGCAGAGACCCTGCTGCATGATAGGGTGGGAAGGTGGTGGGGTAAGGGAGGTGAAAGAAGTTAGAAACCAGCACAAAAATCCAAGGCACCCACTTAGTGCCTTACACTTGAGGAACTCCTCAGTGTAACCCAGCATGAAGGGGGAGAATTTCTCTACTCCAGGCTTCTAAGGAGTTGTATTGAGCAGCTGTGAATTAAAAAAAAAAAAAAAGAAAGAAAACAATTAAATTTGCTAAAGGTCTGCGAAATCAGATCTCATCTCTTTGGGGACCTGGGAAAAAAACAAGCAAACAAAAGAGCTGAGTTATCGATTGCTGCATTTCAGCAGCTCTTAATCTGAAATGAAATCAGCCTGGGCTGGGACCCAAAGGCCAGAGACCCTGATATCCATTCTCCCCTTGTCAGAAGGCTCACCTGTCAGAACCAGGGCTCCATGCTCAACAACTACATTAGTAAGCAGGAGGCAGGTTGCAGAGAGCTGCAGCCAGTGGACTTTCTTAGGGCACAAAAGGCAGAGGAAGCACTGGAATATTTTCTTAAGTTTAACACAGTGGAGCAAATTGAGTTCACAGGGTCAAAATGACTCTCCACCGTATCGAAAGAAGCACCTAATCCAGCAGGCAGCATTTTCCCTCCATCCTTACATCTCCTTTTTATGAGGTGCTGTCACTCTATTATCTTCCCTGAGTTGGTCTTTACCCCTTTGACCTTTCAGGGTGGGGAGCAGGGAGGCAGCCAGGCTATTTGGGGGCTAGCCAGAGAAGAGAGAGATGCTGAACTTGAATAAACAGGAAAAAAAACCAACACCTTTCCCTGGGTTCAGGTCATGTCTGGGATGAAGGGAGAGGTAGCAAGAATCTCCCCGGGCCATGTCATGCCCTGAAGGGAGACCAGTCACAAGGGAATCTGAGGTATCTAATTTGGGTTTCTTGTTTAATCATAAGAAGCACTACAAGATAAACCAAATGGGATTAGAAGTGTGGGCCATTGGGCAATTACCCTGTGGAGCTCTAGTAGATGAGTCAGAATGTCTTCAAACCTACAGATTCTCAGTTGGCCTTCTCAGACCTTGGTATAAGGAAGAGGAAAATAACCAATACATACTTAGTGAGAACCCTTGAACTGTGCTCCGCAGGAAACCACAAGGAGATAGAGCTCACAGGGAAGGTGAGTCTGAAAACCTTCAGATTGACAGGTTAAAATGATTAATTTACAGTGAATAAGATTGGACTTCACTACAAACTACCTGCTCCTCAATGTTCTGACTACACATACCGTTTCATTTTGCTTCAGTTACAGCTCTTACAAGTCGGTCTGTAAATCTTCACAAAGCCCTCATTTCTCAATCCACTCAAACTGGCTTTCATTGTGACCCATGGTGAAGATCAGCTGAGGTCTTTCTCTTGATTAACCCAGCAGTTTCTTCTCATTCCTTCTTCAATTTGATTCCTTGGAAGTGGTTTGTACGGGGACCCCTCCCTCCTTGAAGCATTTCCCAATCTTGGCAATGAGGTTACTATATTTTTCTGCTTCTCATTTGGCCTCCATGACAGTGTCAGTGCTTGTTCTTCATTTTTTTGACAACTGACTTAATATTGGTGTCCTTTGAGAGTTCATCTTTGACACCTTTACATTTCTACACACTCTTTGGGTGATCACATCTCTTCCTATGACTTCAACTATCAGTTTTCCACAGATGGCTCTGAAATGTACAGTATTAGCAAAGACCTCTCCACTGTGATCTGGGTCCAGATTTCCAACTTCCAATTAAACTTGAGCACCTGAAGTTCCAAGATCAATATGGAGAAAACCCAACTCACAGGCCTTCTCCTCCTCCTGATAGCATTATCACAATTATTGGTGTCTCCATTCACCTAGTGGCCCAAGCTGCAACTTTTGATATGCCTTTCACTCTTCTCTGCACCTCCTGCTTATTCAGTCTTAAGTATCAACTTCTTAGAGGAGGCCAGTTTTCTACCACACAATGTCCCTTTACAATTATCTGCCTTTATATACGTGTCAGGCCTCTTCCCCATCAATACCTTCAGTGTTTTATCCTTCAGGCCCTACTGTGGATGACAGCTCCTTAGCCAAGACTTCTGCACTCTAGCAGAGGAGTCAGCCCTTTACTCCTGGGTCCTCCCTTAGCACATATCTCTGCTGTTTGTACCTCACTGTGGGGTAGCATATCTTCCCCTTGCCCCAGAACAGGAAAAATAATTGTTTTTAATCTTTGTAACACTCAACCTTCTAGCACAATTTCTGACAGACAATAGAGCCTCAATAAATATTGGTTCAAAAAATGAATACATTTTTGTGTTAAGAATGAATTCTGCTCCAGACATAAGCAAGTCATTAAAAAGGGTTGCAAGGGCTTCTGCAACTTCTGGACGCATGTGACACCAACTGCAAAGACTGCAGTAACTCAACCAATTCATTTGTGACTCTAACTACACAGAGTTAGGCCAGACCCTGCAGGTTACAGGCAGTCCTTTACAGGATTGCCCCCACTCAGGCGCCTGTCGCAAGTTCGGGGCTCCAGCTCAACTGTGCTTCTGACCAGTTAGCTACAAATTCTAGGGTTCCCACCACCTCCTCAGGTTCAATAATTCATTGAAACAACACACAAAAGTCACTGAAATTTCTATACTTATTATTACACTTTTATTATAGTAACAGGAGGCAAAGAAGAAGGAGTGAAAAGAAGAAACTGTTAGGACAAGGTCTGGGAGGATCTCAAAAGCAAGTTTTGGTGTCCTCCCCATGTGAAGTCAGTATGCATCACCCTCCCAGCAAAGGGGTGTATCTTCCCAATCATGGAAGTTCACCAGAACTTCGAGTGTCCAGAGTTTATATGCAGTCTCATTACATAGGCATGATTGATAGAATCAAATGTCTGGTTGAACTCAATCTCCAGGCCCCTTCCCCTCCCCAGAGGTGAGGAAGATCAGGCTGATAAGAAGTGAGTCATTTCCTTACCCTATGAACTCTCAAGCATGGTCTGAAGGGCCCACTGTGAATAATGAAAGTCGCTCCCATAACAGTAAATTACAAAGATGTAGAGGTTACCTTCCCAGGAACAGGGGTCAAAGGCCAGCCAAGATTTTCATTATACTATAGCCATAGAGTTAGATATGGTCCTTCCCAGGGGCTCTCAGTTGAGCTCTGGGAGGGAGTAATTCTTCCTGTTCGTTTTTTATGGAACCGAGGGATTGTGAGGATAACTGCTGGAAATGAAGGCCATATTCCCTAAGCCACACTGTGGAGAGAGGACCAAGAGAGAAAAATAATGCCTGAGCATGGGAAAGGGAGAGAAGACCTTGTTCTTGCTCACTTCCAAAATGGGGCAAGGACCACTGTGAGCCTCAGATTTGTATTTGTAAAGTGGGGAAAATATGCCTACTCTAAGAGATTGTTGTAAGAACCCATTGCAACTAGGTGGACAAGTGTTCTAAGTGTTTTCCCAAGTCATTCATGAATCCAGATTTTAGATATCATTACATTTTAGAGTAATCTTCTGTAATGCTGATGGGAATGATGATTATGAAAAATATGAATAGTAAAGTCACACAATGACACAGAAATAAATAACCATGTAACTCACAAAATGAAAAAAGGAATTGGAGAACATCAACTCCACTTGAGGTGATAACTCTGGTGTTCCCATGCATGCTATTTGAACACTTATTAAACTGGGGGTGTCTCTCTTGTGAAGAAATGATTCAAAATGCATTTTTGTCTGGTGTCCACATTACTGGGTTTTCTAAGCCCTCAGTATTGCTCTGATGTTCCTATTTAGTAGGATTTATAAGGCGATTATGAATTCATACCATAAACCTTTCCTGGTCTCCAGAAATAGCCTACATTTTCCTTCTATGTGTCCCAAGGCAATCTGACCTTACCTTATTGTGGCACTTACATTGAAATTGTTTAAATCTCAGTCTTCAGGACAGAGACTGTGTTTTGTTCTCTCTCTTCCTGGTGCCTGGAATAGCATGAAAAACTGAAGTTGTGCTCAAATGATGGCTGTTGGCTTTTCTTCATTCACTATATGCTTGTGTGTGTTGGATGCCTTATAATATACCAGCCCTGGGGATAGACCACAGACCAGCACGATACAGCCAGATGGGATAGTTTTTGTTAGAATTGTGGCCAGTGCAGCAAAAATACTTGCACTAAGACAATCTTGAGGGAACCCAACAGTGTGTGAATGTGCAAGAAAGTCTTTGGTGGAAACCATATTTAAATTAAACTCTAAAGTATCAGGAAGAGACATCAGTGAAGGGTTGGTGAGAGACGGGTGGGAGAAGGGTTCAGACTGAGGGAACAGTGTAAGGCCTGGTCTGGGTAGGTGCATGGAGCATTGAGACAACAGAAATCGAGAGACCCACACAAGTCAAGGGATGTTTCATCAAGCTCGCCAAGTCGATTCATAGTAGAGTGAGGACTTTTCTCCTAGACCCCCTTCATGGCATAGACCTGTGGTTCCAGAACCCCCACCGTTTTTTTATCACTAGATGTCCCTGCAGGTTGCAGCATCCAGTGGCCTCTCTGGACCACCCATCCTGGGTAATCGGCCTCCCAGCTGCTGCCCATCTGGGGCTCTTCTTCATCTTGAATGTCTGTCTCCCAACAGCCCCTCACCCCCATACTTGTTGCTGGGTCTTATTCAGTATCCCCCAATGTACTACAGTCCCCTGCAAGCTTTAGGGAGATATGCTATGGTGACTCATATTAGCTTGATTTGTAGCAACTCACTGCCAAGTGTCACAGAGACCTGCAAAATTCCCCAGGGACATGGTATGCCTGCTTTTTGCTGTTTATCAGTGGTAACTATCTGTTTTTACAGCCCATCATCATCTAGGCTGGGATTGCAGCTTTCCTGATGGGGATATTGATCCTGGTTAATATCGGGTTCCTTCTTTGTAGGATCTTGGGCATTGGGAGGGGATAGGAAAGCAAGAGGATGGAGAAGGGCAATTAATCATCCATAACATTGTAAGAGTTGCTCTTCTGGTTGATATTTCCTTTGTGGCTAAAACACTCTTCCCTGCACCCTCTCATATTTGGGTAGGAAGGGGGTTAGAGAGCAGCAGGCTGATAAGGTAAAAAGATAACTGCGAAACACATGCCCAAGAGCCCAAAATTACTAGGCAGAGTTCCAAGTTGTCCTCTTGCCCACCTTTGCCATTTCCACTAAAAGACAAGTCCAGTGGAATGATCTACTCACCTGCTTTCCCCTTCTGTAGATGCTAAGCCTGAGAGAGCAGAGACGGTACTGCTCACCATACCCCAGCCCCTAGCTCATAGCTGGCTCTTCATCTTCACATTCATAGGTAAATTTTTATCTCATTCAATACTCACAACTGCCCTAAGATTGTGATAAAGTAATTTTGGTTTCAATGTCCGTTTTACAGATGTGGAAGCTCTTAGGATTACAGAGGGCCTCAAACGTGTGTATCTTCCCTGTGCCAGGGTCTGTTTGCCCTGTGAGGGAGTTTCCACGGAGCTCCAGAGCTCCAGGTGGGACAGTGACCAGTCAGGAATCCCGCCCACCGCCCTCACTGCTTCTATCACTCACCACCACACCTAGACTTTCCTGTTTCGTGTTGTGGAAGAAGACCTGATAAAAGGCATCTATCAATGAAATGAAATTACAAGGAAGAAACTATTTTCTACTTAATGATTCTTATTTGTGAATTTAAAAGAAAGTGTTTAATGAGTGCAGATGATTTTTGAACCAACCTAGGGTAGGGGGAAGATTGGGCCCTTGGTACTTCCAAGACCCTGCCTTTGACCTACGTGGATACTTACTGCTAATAACAATACAGTTGAGAGAGTGAAACGCTTCTTTAAGGAGTAAGCATTAAATTTCTCTTTAAGGAAAGAATTGCCATTTTTGGTATAGGAAGATAGTCTTCAGGGATAAATTTGTGGAGGTACACAAATTCATTCATTCCTTTATTCTTTGCTAGGCGCCAGGGAAATAATGGTTACCTAAGCAAAACCCATTCCCTATGGGCTCTACGTTCTAGTGGGGGAAGATGGATTTTAAATCATCTCATTAAAAATTGTGATAAGGGGAGCGGATGTAGCTCAAGTGATTGAGCGCCTGCTTCCCATGTGCAAGGTCCCAGGTTCAATACCCGATACCTCTTAAAAACAAAACAAAACAAACCCGATACCTCTTAAAAACTGTCATGAGTGGTCAGAAGGAGAAGAGCAAGTTTCTGAGAGAAACTGACCAAAGACCTCCTTTATATTGGAAGGTGTCAGGGAAGACATTTTTGAGGAAGGGACAGTTAAACTGAGATTACAAAGATATTCAACCAGGACATAGAATCAGGAATAAGGGTCAGGAAACTTCAATTCCATGACTTTAAAACAAGGTGTTATTTTTATCAAAAATAATTGAATTCAATAGTACAAGTGCTACTAAAAAACAATAAAACATAAAAATTGGTTTCCCTCTCCTCATCCTAGAATTCCATTCTCAAAAGGCAATGACTTTAAGATCTCATCTGTTTATTTTGATATTTACCTCCAGATTTCTATATAACATGCTTATGAAGCTATCCTATATATTCTGAACTTTCCTTCCTACTATAGAATGTGAAGAGTTAGCACTCTTACACATCCTTCATCATTATATTTACTTCTTCCATTTTCTCAATATATAGTTTTGCAATGCAATTTTTGGTTGAATCAATACTCAATGTTCAAATTATCAATATGATACCAATCAAACCAAGTGAATTATGAGCTCATGCACTTTCTTATACAACCTCCTATTTTTCCTGGAGTCATAGTATTTCTTTTTCTGTATATGTATGACTATTTTCTCCAAAATGTTCCCACTGTACTGTAAAAAGTTTCTCCCTATTATCAAACATTAAGCATTCGATCAGTTTTTATTTTTGCTGTTGTGGTTTCTATCTGGAGTATCTTCCCTAGCACCCTCTGCCACCCTGTTCTAGGTTGAGCTGGTTGGTTCTCCATGCCTGCCACACAGGGAGAGCTCTGAGATTTCCCTTTATGACCAAGTGGAGCCTTCCTCCCGTTTAGGAATTCCAGTTTATTGGACCCTGTAATTTCTTTTTCTTGATTTCTCCCACATTTTGGAGGAGTACATTTTTCAGTTACTTCCTGAGGAAAATGTTGAGAAGTTGCATGTTTGAAAAATATTGTGCATCTTTTCTCACAAATGATTATTATTTGGGTGAGGTATCGCATTCTCCCTTCAAAACAATTTTCCCTCATAATTTTTTCTTTATTCCCTAGCATCCACGTGGCTTCTTAGAAATGGAATGCCAATTTGAATTTTTTCTTTGAATGTGGTCTCTATTTTTTTCTCTAGGAAGCTTTTAGACATTTCTCTTTATCCCTGGTATTATTGAAATTTCCTTATACAGTGCCTTGATATGAATGTTTTTTGGTGGTGTTGCTGTTTGTTTTCACTGTCCGGTCTGGAAATCTATGTTCTTCAGTTTTGGAAACACATTTTGCTATTTATTTGAAAATTTCTCCCACTTTTTCCCTCTCAGTTCTCTCTTTCTAAGTGTCCCATTAAATGGATGTTTAATTCTATTTTCTCCTATTTGTATTTTCTACTTGGTCTATTTTCTGGGAAAATTCAACTTTGTCTTCCAATGTTTAAAGTTAATTTTCCTTTATGAAATGTTCAACTATAATGATACAAATTTTGAAGAGTTCTTCATTATTCTCTATTTATTATTTGTAATTTTTTTTTGTAGTTTGTTTTCTTTGAGGGACAGACAATAAGAAGCTCTTTGGAAGCTCTATATGTAAGTGTGTAGACTAGAGGGCTTCACTGTAGGCAAATTATATGAAGAGCCCGACATTTTGTTGGGGAACCCTCAAATGTCAAAAATTTTGCTCTGTTCTTGTAGGCCTCTCTTTTTCCAGAGAATAATCTTCCAGTCTTCAAGTCTCTGACTCGACTTTCCTTGTTTTCAAATTGTTCTCAAACTTAAGTGTGATTTATGGTATTTCGAGAACTTATTAAAACAAAATGTTGGGTCTCTGGCCCAGAGTTTCTTATTCTATATTTCTGGTATGGGGCCTGTGAATTTTCATTTCTAACAAGTTTATAGGTGATTTTGCTCTCACTGATCTGGGGAGCACATGTTTGAAAACGACTGCTCTAAAGAATAAGCTTCCATGTCTGCCCAGAGTAGTAGTCTGTTTCCCCAGTGTGAGAGAGGACTTAGGAGTACAACTTCTCAAAGAGACTTTCCATAGTCTTGTTTCTTGCTGTATCCATTACCACAGCCTCTATAATCATATACTGTGTGACATTCATGAGTATTTCTGCAGAGTTGTAGCCTGAATTAGCTTGCTCTTCCAATGAAGGCATTTGAGTTTTCACTTTCCTTGATCTGTTAAATCAGTTACCATTCATTCATCTGCTTTCCATCCTATACAATTTTGTCAACATATTTCATCTGCTAATGTTTCTCTCATCTAAGTTATCTATATCTATATTTTTACTGTTATTTTAGAAAGGCATTGGGAGGAAGTAAAGTTAACACAGTTCTTCAGGCCACTGTAATCAGTAATTTCAGGAGTTATTTTGATGGCCAGGCATTGGCTCCATTCTCTGTATTAAGCACAGCTCTCCTTGACCATTTACATGGGATGAGCTGATGGTATCCCCTACCAAAACCTGGGACTGTGATCGTGACATTATCCCAATCACACAAAATAGTCTCATTTCTATTCCTGCTGAGGAAGGAATGTTTCCCAGAACTAAAATCCCAACTGTAAAAAGAAGAAAAGGCAGTTTGACATTTTCTTGACTATTTGGAAATTTTTCTAGCACAACAAGCTGTTTATCCTCTGCTCTGGTTCTTATTGAATTAAGTAGGGAGGGAAGAAATCAATTCACTCTCCATATGTTGCACGGTAAAAACCAGCACTCACTAAACACTATGGAATATGTAGGGAAGGGGAAAAAAAAGATAAATCCATCAAGTAACAAGATAAGTGCCTTGTTCCTCCATCTGTTACATGGCAGCCATGATATATCTTGTGTCAGGTATTATATTCCAAACTCATAGGAATGGATTTTCATGCTTGTAACCATCCATGATCTAACCCAGCCACACTTAAATTTGCCCTAAGGCACTAAGTATCTTTTTGTGTTTGAAAGTCCACTGAATTCACAGGCAGGAATAAGATTGGCTGTGGCTCTCAGGTGATGGTATCTGCCTCAGAGCTTTTCCAGCTTGTTTCTTTCTCAGCAGTTTTAAGGTTTGTGGTGATGTCTTAGGTGATTTAACCCTGGGGAGGTGCTGATGTCCTCATAGGAGACAGGGTGAAAATGGAGGCCTGGAGAGTATAGTGTAAATAAAGGCTGTGTATGGGTATATCTACAATAGATTGAACCATTGAATCAATGATTGAAGAGATGGGCTGCTCTTGAGATCACTGGGGAAACTTTAGAATAGTGTTCAACTGGAATGACAACCCAATATCTTCAGCAGCTCCAATTATACCGTGCTGATTTCCTCATTCAAAACAGAGTTTATTTTGAGGCCTCAGCCCTAACTGAGCATCCAGGTGCAGAAGTGGAGATGATGACACGTGACATCAAAACCTGGGTGCTTGGCATTTCTGATAAGGGCTAAAAAGTGTCAGTGGATAGAACCACTTATTTTTCATCCATGGGTGAGACTAAGCCTCACATTTTGTTACAGAATATGTTTCATTCATCGATACTATCTGATCATCTCTGTCATCATCCTCAGTAGATATAGTAAAAGCAGCAGCAGCACAACCATAGAGTTTTTTTTTTTTCATATATATTTTAAAAGATGCTTAGATTACATAAATGTTACACAAAAATGACAGGGATTCCCATGATCTCCACCTCCCATACCTCGCATAACATCTCACATAAACATCTTTTCATTACAGCTTTCAGCACATGGGGAAAATCTTACCTGTGCCTATCATTGTCCTCATATCCTGAGAGCATCTGGTACATGCTGCAGTGCCTAAGAGCTAGATTTGCTTCAGTGGTCCAGGTGAGAATCATGAGCAACTCAACTTTGTAAGTGGTAAAATAGTTGGAAAGGAGGGAGAAACATTGAAAATATTTAGCAAATAAATTCAGAAAATGAAGACTGATCATATGTGATAGACTAAAGGAAAGTGAAAAAATGAAATCTGTCTTCTAGGCTTCTAGCTAGGTTGCCTGAGTTTATGGCTGTACCATAGTTGGAGAATAAGAGAGAATAGGTCATATTTCTAGAGGAAGATGTGCTTTGGAATATATTTGGAATATATTGCGATTGAGATGACTTTGGGTCATCCAGAAAGAGGTGTCCTACAAGTAGTGAATAAAAGCATCTAAAACTCAAGTAAAATGTCTAGGTATAAAGATATAGGCATGGGAATGATTGTTACAGAAATAGTGTGGTAGGCAGCATCTTATAGCTCCCAATGATCCCCATCTCCTGATATTCATGTCCTGTGTAACCCTCTCTCCTTGAGTGTGGGCTGCACTTACTGACTTGTGTTTTAATTTCCTTTGACAGTGCAAGTAAATGCCATGCAATGGTTGGCTAAAACAATGAGGATGTATTTGCTTTCTGTTTTGAGGTTAGGAAAAAGTACAAATCAAGGCATCATCAAGGCGGTGCTTTCTCCCCAAGACTGTGGTGTTCTGCAACTGGCTGTTAGTTATCCTTGGTTTTTAGCTTGTCATATGTCAAGGCACATGGCAGCATCTCTTGTTAGTCCTTTCTCTTCCAGTTTCCATTGATGTTCAGTTTCTGGCTGTTCCCTCTGGCTCTCTCTCACTCTGTCTGAATTTCATTCCACTTATAAAGGACTCCAGTAAAAGGATTAAGAACCATCCTGACTGAAGTGGACCACACCTTAACTGAAGTAACCTCATCAAATGGTCCTATTTACAATGGGTTCACACCCACAGGAATGGATTAGATTTAAGAACATGTTTATCTGGGGTACATAGAGATTCAAAACACCACAACTTGCTTCTAATGGATAGAATACAGTAGAACCCAGAACCTATGGAAAGTAATTTCCAAAATTACATTATAAAAGGGCTATGACTTCCATCTTGGGTTCTATCATTCTTTTTTGGGTTGCTCACCTTGGTGAAAAATAGCTGCCCATGCTGTGAGACAACCCTATGAAAAGACTCACATGGCAAGGAACCAAGGTCCACCAACAGCCCTGGGAGTGATCTTGGATAAGATAACCCAGCACTCCTAGTTGAGCCTTCATGTGGGCCCGTAGTCTTGACTATCAGCTTGACCACCATTACATGAGCAATCTTGAGCCAAGAGCAGTCAGCTAAGCCTCTTTTGGATTCCTTAGCCACAGAAACTGTGAGATAATAAATGTGTATGGCATATAGTTGGTGAGTTTTGAGGTAATTTGTTATGAAAAAAAGTATAGATAGCTAAAATTATAAGAATAGTTGAGCTCATCCAGGAAGACAGTGTAGAGAAAGAGAATTGGAACCCTTATGCTCCCTAGTGATTAAAGGATATACCAATTAAAGAAAAAGGAGGAGCTAATATGGGCAACAGAAGAAACAATAAGAGTAATATGAGGCAAACTAGGGAAATTTACATTTGAAAAAAATCTAGACATGCATTTTATGAAAAGAGAGGAATCAACAGTATTGAAAGCTGCTAATAGCGCAAGTAATATAAGGTTTGAAATGTCCTATAGATTTGACAATTGAAGGGTCTTGGATAGCCTTACTAAGAGCTGTTTCAGTAGGGTAAGGAGGCTTTCAACTGGACAGCAGTGAGTTGAGGACCAAATGGCACATGAGGAAGTGGGGAAAAAGATCATAGATTATGTCCTAAGAAGAAAGAATTGTAGAAGAGAGATGGAAGATTTGACGGTAAAGGAGGACAAGGCATAAAATGAGGACTTCTCACCATGGAAGATAATTGAATGTACTTACAGACGAAGATAGAACCAGAAGAAGAGGGGTGTAGAAAATTCAGGTAAAGTTAAAGGATGACTGATGGAAGAAAACCACTGACAAAGAGGGAGAAGCTGTGGTCAAAGGCACGAGTAAGGGCAGTCAGTCTAAATAGGAGGGTATCTCATCAGCTAAGACTGGAGAAAAACTGTAAGCAAAGGCTGGATGCGGATATAAATATATTTCTAGGAAGAAAGATGAGAAATTGTAGGACATTATACTTGACCTCAATCTTCTCATCAAAGCAGGAAGGGGTGCAAATCAAGACATTGTTTCTCAAATGTTTCCACCAAATCTCCCAAATGAGAGAGTAGAGCAAATAAATACCCCTAGAAATCTGAATTCATAGCACACAGTGTTCAGCAGCAAGCTCAAAAATTAATATTAATATTTAATCTATACTATTTATATTATCATCCATATTATAGCCATGTTTTAATATAAAATGTTTTGAATTAATTATAATATTTAACTTTCCTCAAAAATTATTCAAATACAATTTATGCTTTTGAAAGCTGCAATGTATTTATCCCATGGCATGTTTATCCTGGCATGTTGCCATGTACCCCTAAGGATATTTATACTGCAGTTTGAGAGTCCCAGCACTAAACCATTAGCACCCACTGACATATTAGCACAGTCAGGTTTTGAGATTAATTCAGTTCTCAATGGTCACCTTGGGAAGCAGAGAACCCCATCTGAGTGAATGAATAAGAAAAAGAAAATTTACATTGAGTTGAGTAGTTGAGGTGAGTAAGCAGAGAGGTAAAGACTTCAAGCCTGGGGCACCAATCTGCAACTCAGAGCGAGGCCTCTTTGGTGTACCAGAGGGAGGACAGTGGCCATGGTGGAAGAGGTTGGGGATTGTATATCCCACAAGTGTAGGAGTAGGATAGACTAGGTGAGCTTTGTTGAGAGATATAATAGTGTTAAGAACAAAGACATACTTGGCTTCCCTATTTTTCCAAATAATGGACCTTGGGATATGAACAGTGCCTGCAAGATGAGATCTATATACATCATACTTTGCTCTTTGGGGAATACTATATAAACAAGAAGGAACCCAATTATTTTTTTTTCTTCTAGGTCAGGGATCAAAAAACCAAAGACCACTGGTAAAATCCAGACTGCCCCCTGTTTTATTAAATAAAATCTTGGGGGGGAACATTTAGTAAATAAAGTTAGTACCTTCTAACCATTCAACAGGCATTCTCATTCATTGACGTATTGTCCATGCCTGTTTTTGCCCTATGATAACGGAGTTGAGTAGTTGTGATGAACTCTGCATGTCCCACAATCCCCCAAATTTTGTCTATTTGGTCATTTACAGAAAAGTTTGACCTATGCCATGAGATAAAAATTCCGATAATCCTTGCAGCTCACCTCTGCTAATTTTAGACAATTCTGAGTTTTCAAGTATTCAATTAAAGCATCACATTTCTCAGCCTACTTCTTCAAACCTAATGGGAGAAGGGCTATCTTACACTAAAAATTTTTCCACTTTGGTTGTGTAAGCCTATGATCTGCATTTAAATACAGTTTTGCCTTCTGACAGAATTTCTTTAGGCCCAGCTCAGTCTTACAATTGTTTCCCAAATTCTCCAGTTTGCAGCATTTCTATTGGGACAAAGCCTTTGCTTGTCTCTGTTCATCATTCCTAGCTATTCTACTCCTTCTGATTTCAAATCTTTTCCCTTCTAGAGCCTTCAAGCAAGCACACTCAGAGTTCTGGACTTAAAGTCTGGTGGTTTCCTCTTCTTTGGTCCTGAGGACTTTGGTAAATAGGATTCTTTAGCACCTTTTAAAATAAATAGTAATAATTCCTAATCTAAAAGGTTTTATCCATCCATCACATGGAAGCATGCACTCACCTTCTTCTCCTTTACCTTTGAAATCCAGAGTCTATGGACTGTCCCACTTGGGGACATTACAACTTCTTTGGGAGTGATCAAGTGGCTGGTTGGATTTTCCCTACTGTGCTCATGCTTCTTAGAGCCCTAAAGCAAAGGGTTAATGCCATGGGTATGAAAATGTTGGGAGAAAGCACTACCTAAAGAGGATTTTAAGTAGGTTCCTCTATGTGAAACCCCTGCTTACTTCTCTAAGCAGGCTTACGTTGTTCCCTGACATTCTGCTTTCTTGGAATGAAATATCATATGGAACCTGGCCCTGAGGGATTCAACTACATTTAAAGGTTACATGTGGCTAAATTTTTTGAGCACCTACTATGTGCCAACCTTTTCCTACATATTTTGTATACATGATCTCCTTTATTCTTCCAAAAAGACGTCTTTAGCCCCATTTTATCAATAAAGGCACAGACTCAAGGAAGTTAAGTAAATTGTCCTAAATCACACTGGCAGTAAAGGGAAAAGAACTCAAGTCTGACACACTTCAAAGCTTTAGGTGTTTCTCCCACAATTCTGCTGAAACTGCAGCTGAAACACATTCTTGACCACGCTGGGATGGGACTGGGAAGGAGAGGCCAACAGAACACAAAGACATTTAACTCAGCTGAAATAAAAACAATGTCAGCAAGGAAAAGTGGTAGCAGAATTTTGATATGAATGCATAATGCACACTAAAGCCTAAAATATTTATTTTGCTTTAAATGTTTTGCCATTTTAAATGCTCCATGCCAAGGCCCCTTTTATTAACATGGCTCATTGAGTTGTTGGTGTTTGTAGGTGGATATATACTCTCCTTTAGAGATCGTTTCCAGGCTTTGATGAATTTTATAGGGACTTTACAGATTGCTTTGGGAATGATCAGGTGGGCTGATTGGTATCCCCTACTGTGCTTCTTAGAGTCCTAAAACAAAGGTGAAGGGGCTGTTGCAGCTCTCTTGGCTTTTGTTCCTGAGCTGATGCTTCAGTTTATCATTCTCTCTCTCTGGCGTTCACGTGCTTACCATGGAATTAAAAAGATGCCCTTTTCCTTTGCTTCCCACTTGGGCCCTGATGGATTTTGGTTGTCTCTTCAGAGGCTCTCAAATCCCTGCTCTAATTTCAATTAGAGCACTCTCTGTGGCAGTGCAGGCTGGGGCTGAGGAATCAATCCCTGGTCCCCACGTTAGTGCTGATTCATCTCTTTCCTGAGCTCTATCAGCAGCAGCCCTGGACAGAGGGGGTGAGAATTGAGCAGTCTTTCTGAAGAATAAATAAGGTTTTTTGTATTTGTATTTGTTTCTACGATGACTTCTGATGCATCCTGAGTGTTGACACCACAATTATTAATTTCCTGTCTGCTCTTCGATTCTTGCTGCCACAAAGATGCGAGGATGGATGCTAGATTTGGTCATTGGATGAGTAGGGGGGAAGGGAATAGAAAAGGAAGACAGATGTTTCATTATGAGATTGTGAAACCCAGTTTGGGCCTCCAGAACAGAGGCTTAAAATGGAGCTGCTTTGGTGCACTTAGGATTGGAGGAATTCCATTCCAACCCTCCACAGGCCTGTCCTCGTTCTGCATCTTTGCTCCATTTATTCTCTTAGTACTCTTGTGTCTTAGGTCTGAGGCAGTTGTATTTCACACCCATTTCTGGCTAATGCTAGAAAGGGAGAAGAAAGCAGCTCAGAAGCTGGACCCTCATGGTTCCTCTAACTGACACATCCTGCCCTCCCATTGCTTGAAGGCCTGTTTCTAGAAGACATTCCTTGGGTGGGGAAATCAGGCCATTCCTGTAGGCAGTGTCTCAGTGATTTTCACTTACAAAAGGCTTTGCAGCCCCTGCTGGGCTCCTAATCTTACAGCTGAAAGAGCTGGTCTTTAATGAGAAGTCAGTCAACCTGAGAAATGCTCTCCTCTGGGCCCTCTACTGTGCTCCCTTGCCCTTGCCCCATCTGAGCCAGGAGTGGGGACATGGAAGAGCCAGTCACTCCTGTGTCACTTCTCCTCCAGTTGGTACCAAGTGTTCCATCCAATGGCCCATCCTCCCCACCTATACCTTCCTATCCACAAAGGTTGTCTTCTTTGTGTTTGCTCTAACTATCTCACAAACACTAGCTTCCAGTTCCATGTGAGAAGAAATGGCAGGTGAAAGTTGTGTCTCTAGAATATATATCTGAGCATGGGGTGTGGCCTTTCCTGTACCTGCAGGTATGATAATTCCCCAGGAAGAGCTGGTAGAATCTGAATTTTGGGAAGAGAATTAGGATCCCACTCTCTCTGGGGACCAGTAGGAACTTACAAGTGCTAACAAGAGCTCTCATTCATGAGGACACCAGCAAAGACTGTGACATTCCTGATTTCTTCTTTTCTGAATAGCTCTCAGTCTGTCAATACAGGTCATGTAGAAGGAGAAGGGGACTTAAGACCTGAGAAACCCTTAACCTGTTCTTGAGAATTTCCTTTTGATGAGCAAGCAATGAAAAGAGCTGAAGCAGGAGTTGAAGTTCAGCCTCTTCCTTCAGGGCTGAAGCTTCCTGCAGAGACCACCAGCAAATGGGCCACACGGTGATGTGATGAGCCAGAAGAGATATGACAAGGCCACTGCATGCTGATGGCTTTTGCTGTCAGCTAGAGGGGCCCATGACAGAGCTGGAACCCTGTTACCCAAGTCTATTGAGGAAATCTTAATGGGGGCATCTCCTAAGCCCTGTTTCTGCTTGCAAGAAGGTTTTTGTCTATCCTCTATCCACCCTCTAGGGGATAGCAGCCAGGGCAGATGACACACATGACAAAGAGAAGGGTAACAGAATGCTGTAGTGAAGAAGGAGTGGTAACAAAGGACTGCTTGCAAGGAAAGAGAAGGAGGGAGAAGCTGTTAGTTATAAATCGGCACTGTCAGATTAGGTGCTTACATTTATTTTTTTCTCATCAGCACAGACGCTGTTGCTGGTAATGGAGGTGCCGTGCAGTAACTCATGCATGAGATTAGCAACAGAGGCAGGGCAGCCTGGGAGCCAGCGGCCAGGGTGGGCTGAGGGTGGCCAGGTATGGCTGCTCTCCACATAGACTCCCCTTTGCTTCAGCAGGAGAGAGGAGACTTGGGATTACATTTAGAATTTATAAATGGGGGAAGTCCATACCTATCAGTATGATCCAGCTTCTTAATTTTGCAAATGGGATTCAGAAGTCCAGACTGAAGAAGGAACTTGTCTCAGGGTACATAGCAAGCTAGTGGCAGAGCAATATTTAGAATGGTGAATTTTCCTCTATACTCATGTCTTTTCCTCTATGTATTCTTTCCTGCAGCGGGATTATTAATGCAGGGAAGAAGGAGCATGCAATGGATGCAGAGCCAGATAACAATTCCAACCTGAACCAGATCTTTGCCTCTTTCCTCTTTTCCTACTAACTCCCTCTCTTTTCTGAATTAACCTACTCTCTCTGTCCTTGTAGTAAGTTCCTCTAGTTGGCCACTGAAAGGAGCATGTGTGTGTGTCCCCTGCAGGTGTGCTAGCTGAGCATGTACTCCCCATGAAGGATGGAAGGTCCTTGAATGCCCAGCTCTTCTCAGGTATGCATACTGAGTGCATGAGAGCTGGACCTGACTAATGAGGCTCCATCAACAACTCCAGTTGCCAAATGAAAATTGGTTGAACCAAGGAAAGACTGCCCTGCCTCTCATCCCATTCATTCAGCTCCAGCCACTGAGCCTGGTTTTATCTAAACTTGCCTGGGATTTGAAGACCCTAGAATCTGAGTTGCCCCAGACATGCTTTCATTGAGACAACAGCTACCTTAGGAAGCTGCCTCTGACCCAGGGCCATGGCTCAGCCCTACAGTGGAGATCATGACAGCTTTTTTCTACTTCTTGCAGGCCCATGGTGGACTGCTATAAAATAACTTTGTCCCTCAAAAAACTTCTCATTCAAGGTCTAAACTCTCATGTGTTGCAGTCTTTCTGAGCACCCCCTTCTCTGGGGACCCCTCTCAGACCTCAAATTCCTCTCCATTCATCCAGCAGATGGAGAAGAAGATCAAGGTTCTCATGGGAGGCTTCCAGAACATTCTGGCAGCCACAACTCAGCTCAGGACACTACAATGACTGTGACTTACCATCTCACACTTCCTTCTGGGTCCATTCTGCCTGTAGCCTTCCACCCTTTTTCATTTGACTAATTGTACCCTCTAAACCTCAAGTTAGATATTGGTTTTACCACGAGGGAACCTTCCCTGAACCGTAACTGGGCTGGTTGGCCCACCCACCCATGCTATAAGATACCGTACTGACATTTGTTCTGGAATGTTTCCCATTCAATTTTCTCTTTAGACCACAAGCTTCTCAAAACCTGAAGCATATCTTGTTTTCTTGGTATTTTCCACTCTTAATTAACAGAGTGCTTCATGCATTAGATCAATGGTTCTTGATGGATATTTTTAACTTATAGTCACTTGGAGACTGTTGAAAATACCTGTGTCTGGGTCCTACTTCCAAATAATTAAATTGAAATCACTGGGGGAGGGGGGAAGGGAAGGTAGGTTTTTTTAAAATCCCAAATATTCATTCAGTGTAGAGAACCATTGTAGTGTGGTTGTAGATGCCTCAGAAATGTTTGTTGAATGAATGAAAACTTCTCCCCAGCATTTAGGTATGTGAAGGAGATCAAGCAGAACAACAGATTTCAAATGGGCTCTGTGTGTTTCTGAAACTCCAAAGAATGGCTTATTCCCATTTAAACTGGTCTCTATTAATCTTTGCTTTTTAATCACCCAAACTTGTTCTGGGTACTATAATAGAACTGAACAAAGACCTTTCCTACTCTTTACAGAAAAAGTATCCATGTAGAAATAAGAAAACAACTAATTAATAAACATTGTATTATAAGCTTGTATTGAGTATCAACTATATGTCCAGTCCCAAGTGGGACTATGGGAAACATCTGAAATAGAAGGCATGGAGTTTCCTATCTAGGTAGGGAAATAAGACATACAGATAGAATTTTATATGTGAGTATTTTCTCTAGCTATTTTTAAGGAGTACATTATTTTGTACAGATAAGTAGAGAAGAAGACAGAATCAGGTGCTAATTATGCAGTGCATAAAATAATGTAAAAGGAGTAAGATGAGGGAGAAATCATTGTGGGTTGCTGTTTTTGAGAAGGCTTTGCAGAGAACAGAGAACGCGGGTTCAGACTGGAGGCATGTGGCGAGTACAGGGCTCGCGGTGGGCAGAGAAAAACAAGGCCAGACCAGGAGGCATTTGTGTGCACAAAGATCTAGAAACTGGCAGGTCCATCTGGACCTTTTTAAAGAGACAGGCCTGGCTGGAAAAAGAAAGCATTTGGGGGAAAGAACATGAAATCTATTTGGTTGGGGGAGAATGGGATGAATTCCAGAGGGCGACAGAGAAGGCAGCAGAGATCTAAAGCTGGAGATGATGGGGGGCCATTTTGGGGGACCAGCCTCATCATCCTGTGTTTTAGGAAAGTTGTTCTGGCAACAGTGTACAAAGATGGGTATGAGGAGAAAGAGGGTGGCTGGCAGCCCGTAAGGGGGATCTTTGGGCTCTGTGAGCATGAAATAATTGGGCTCTGAACCAAAATGGCAATGGAAGGAGTGGGATTGCTGCTGTGGTTGCTGAGAATACATGAATGCCCTGGTGTTTCCAGGACAGCTGCCAGCAAAGCCAAAGCACCCGCCTAAGAGATCACTTCCAACACTCTCTGGGCTCTGGCACTGCCACCCCACTTCCTGCACCCTTAACATAATCTGAGGTAATTTGGGGCCCCAGGACTTGGACCTGGGAGGGGGTCTCACTTCAAAGGGTTGGGTGGGGGGTGCATATGGCATTGTGGTTCCGATGCTATTTTATCACTGTAACAGTCTTCAAAATGTTTGGAGTTTTTTGAGCTTAATGGACTGAGAAATGGAAACTCATCCAGTTGGCCATGGCCTTGCCCCCAGTCCTGCCTATGGCTTTACTGCCACCTCACTCTCTGTAGGCTCAATTTCTTCTGAAGCTTCTACCTGGCATAGACTCCTTTAGCCTCATTCTTCACCCTGTGGTCCATTGGTGGTCTTGGGTTGGGAATGTCCCTTTGAAGACTTGGAGAAAGATTTTTTTCCCCTTTGTGGAAACTAGAAACCTCAGCCGAGGGCTGCTGGCTATTTTAAGTAGTGTGCTTAATCAAAACAGGCTTTCAGGAAGCTTTCTGGACCAGGTGAAGGGTGTGTTCTCATATGCTTTTTTCTTCATTTGTAGAGGGCAGACGACAATTTTGCCATCTTGTAAAGATATGTGATACTATATGAAAGCATCTGCTTCATATTAGTTGTTCCATAAGAAAAGATATTAGTAACATGGTCATCCGTTTTAATTCATGTGAAGACACGGATGCTTGAGCTTCTTGGCTATCCCAAGGCCACAAAGCTGCTGGTCTTCCAGCATCCTGAGAGTTTCCCACACCTTCTCCTTTAGCACTGCACAATGCTTAGAAAGATGCCAGGTCATTCCCTGTGATGTCTTGGGTGGATTTTTTAATCACTAAGAAGCCTGTGGCTGCCACTTTATCCATTAACCCCTAAAGGAAAATAATAGTAATAACAGCCACCTCTGAGGCCCAGCTACCCCTGGGGAATGTGCAGCTGTTGATGTCCTGGGTGACAGAAGCCCAGGAATCTGTTTTCCTTTTTCTCTGGGACCTGCTGCCCCAAGACCTAATTTCCATTGGTCCTGGTACAGTAGTGGCACCTGGCAGATGTCTTGTCAACAAAAGGCATACACATTTTCAGGACATAGATGCTTCCTGACTCTCTTAGCCATCCTTCTGCCTATGGTATCCTCTCAGGACACATGATCAGGATGGAAACTCAGGTCACCAACCCTCATCTACTGTACAAACTGGAGGGTCCCAGGAATTCACAACAGTAGGGAATCCCTGGGAAAAGCAGACCAATTCTGAGAAACTGGGGAAATGTTTGAGAGGGAAAACATATGAGAGGGGAACAATCCCTTTTGTAGAAAACACAACCTCTGCATTTTTCTTCAACGTACTCCCAACCAACGCTTTCAAATAGAGAAGATCTCTTGTGATTACAATGAATAATGGTGAGTAATATGAAATACTTTTCATTTTTGGAAGGCTTTAGGGACAGTTACTAATTGGTGTTAACAATCCCACTACAAATTGGAGAGCAAGTATTATTTCCTGCATGAAGATTATAAACTCCTTTCTGTAGTAGTGGAGAAAAAGTGGGAGAGAGACACAGAGACAGATAAAGGGAGGGAGAGACAGGTGGAGAGGAGTACAAGGAAAAGAGTAGTTTTATTTGAAAAACAAAATATAACAAACATAAAAGAGCTTATCTAGGAGTTGGCAAGACCCCAAGGGCCTTGCAGAAGATGCACTTTTTGGGTGTATTGGTACATTGAACATTGGTATAGAATATTTACTCCAAGATGAAATGAATTGTCTAAAGTTCCATAACCTTGGTTCCCATGTACATATTTAAAATATGAATGATCTAACACCTCTAATCTTCACCCAGCATTTGCTCCAAGAGCCTGCCTGAGGAGGAGAATGTGATTACTTGAACATCCCTGTGTTATCAGCCTCTCCCCAGAGCAAGTGCATTCCTTCCTCAGCATGAGGAAGGTGGGGTGGGGGGAGGGCTGCTGGCAAGATGGGTGCAGATACCAGGGAGTGACAGGAAGATTCGCAGTCCCCATTGGCAGGAGTAGGGTTGGGAAGTGGAGGTGGGCTCCCTTATAATTTCCTTTGGGGGTCTTCTCCCCGTCACATATCACACCCAATTTCCAACCAAATATTCATTGTCTTCTACTCTTTGTGAATAAGCACTCTAAATCCCTCAGCTCACCTACAAGAGGATGATTCTTTTTTGCTCTCAGGAACAAACTCTTTCCTTGATTTTCTCATTCCAGTCTCTTTCGACAGTGTGTGGCAATAACGCATGTTATCTAAGATATTATTTCCCCCTTTGAATCTGGACTGCAGCCCCTGGTACATTGTTGCCTCTTGGTTTTTTTCAGACTGAGAGCCAGGGCAAGTGCATTCTTGTTGGGTGTAGGGATGGTAGAAAGACAGAAAGCTTATATCCATCCAAGGAAGCACATCGTTTGCAGGTACCATAAATTTTAGGAGGTTGTCTCCATGGGCTGTGTGTGTGAGTGGAGGGTTGGGGAGGGAAGGGCTAGGATGCAGGGAAGAATGGACTAGAGACTTAGAAATTAATGGCATCTGCAGTATGTGCTCCACTTCCTGATTTGGTATTAAGCTGGGGCCATGGAGAGAAGAGAAATCACCTGTATACAGATCCTGTGTTTGGCACAGTTAAAATAATTTTAAATGAAACTGTCAGCCTTAAGCTCTGAAATGTGCCTCCAGCAAAAGATAAACACAGAGAAGAGAAGACAAGGGTGCTAAAGAGAGGGGGAGACATCACCATCTTTAATATTTTTAATCAGCTTTTCTTAAAAAAAAAAACAAAAAAAACAACAGCAAGAAGCATTATTGCAGACACCCTTGCAGACTATAAATCTTCTGATTTTTTTGTGTTCACTGTTCAATGCCAGCCTGAAGGTTCCATTTCAGAGGCTCAGCAAGACTGGGAACCTCTGCTGGGAGGTCGTTGGGTGTCACCGGGCAAAAGCATCTGGTGCTGTCAATGGGCAGCTCAGTAATCCTCTGAAATCTGTGAATGGACAGCTGCAGCTGAGACCAGCACCTTGGGTACATAGGTTAGGTCACAGATTTGGAGGCAAGGAGGTGCTACAAATAGACAGTGAGTGGTGCTCCACCCTAAGCTCTGGGAGGGCAGAAAGGCTCCAGTGTCTTTGATCCTCCCTGGGATTGTTGGGTTGTTAGTGGAATTTCCACCTTTAGATTTCCACCCCTGGGTTCAACCTCTTAAAATGCTAAGACCTCCTGAGAGCACTTACACAGACAGAACAATGCATCAGGTTAAGTGCTTTAATTTTGTAGAAGGAATGATTCCATGGAAGGAATTTGGTGCCCTGAGGTAGGGAAGGAGCTGGGAAGAATGGGGGGGATGGTCTCTAAAAGCTGAGAGGAGAAGAGTGCTGAGAGTCAAAGGGTCTTTTCCTTATGTTCAGGTCCTCTATACCTCAGAGCTAGATAGAGGAGCTATAAGGGGGACTGGAACTAATAGGAGAGGGATCTGAAGCAAAGCAGCTCAGTGCTGTGGTGTGCCTGGTATGGGGGTGGAATTGACAAAGAGATTTTCTGAGCAAGGCATCAGTTGAGACTCCACTTGGCACATCCCCATCACTGCGTTGGGAGCTGAGTTGGAGGTTCCCTTCCCCCTTGTGCATCTGGCTTACCAAAATCAAGAGTTCCAGCAGAGCTCCAAGATGGAGAGGCCCAGAAAGCACTCCAGGGGCTGTGCTGTTATGTAGACAATAGGAACTGTTGGAAGTTGAGCTAAATTCTAAGGGAAATTGGGACTGAGCTTTAAGAGATGAGAGAAGGGAAAGGGGAGCTCAAAAGCAAACCTTAATATCATGCAGAACATTAATTTAGAATCAGAGAACATGGTTCTTTTTCAATCATCTTTGAATGTAGTGGAAATCCTATCTACTTGCAAGGGTGTCTGGGTGATTAAATTTTGAACGGGGCTAGAGTAGATGACCCATGCATATCTACTTCAAGGACTACAATTCTACTTTTTTGTCTCTTTCTCTTTCTTATATGGAACTCTGCTCCAGCTAAAATGAATTACTTGCTGGACCTTGGATCCCTATGATTTTCTGTCTCCATGTTTATCATCAGCCTCCTCTAACACTTGACGTGACTTCTTCTAGATTCACTCAATAAAACATTCCAGGCACTGTGTTAGGTGATGCAGATTCAAAGCTATATAAGATGCTTCCATCACACTCAAGCAAAACAACATTCATTTTGGGTAAATGGTCATGTAAACTTGAACTTATTACAAATCAATAATCCAATGGATATTTGCTAAGCATCCTCGGTGCCTTTGTATGCTAGGTGCTGGGGATATAGTGATGAACAATAGCAAAGTCTCTATCTTCAAGGACCCAGGTGAGGAAAAAAGGCAAAAGAACAAAAAGATAAAACAATCAAATTAGATATGTTAACTTCCTAATCCCCAATATCTCAGAATGTGAGCAGATTTGGAAATAGGGTCATTTCAGATGGAATTAGATAAGTTGTGATGAAGAAAAATATAGAAGGCTAATTTAGATAGAGAGTGAGAGGTGTACATTTTTAAATATGATGGCCAGGTATGGCTTTTCAGATAACCTGATATTTGAAGAGAATCCTAATGAAAATGAAGGAAGAGGCCAGGCAGATAACTTGGTAGGAAAGGCATTCCATGTGGCACAAAGGCCCTGAGGTGAGTGAAAGTTTGTGATCCTGGAGGAATCACAGGGAGGCCAGCAGCCTGAAGAGGAAAGAGGGAAGGAGGTGCAGTTGGAAATCAGCTTACATATTGGGGTAGAGGGGGTCATGCAGGGCTGCTTAACCTATGGTGATGAATTTGCATTTTACTCTAAATGAGATGGGAAGCTGCTGGAAGATTGTGAAAAGAAGAAACAGTGAGTGGAGGGAAGAGGTGAGAATTGGACAGAATTTTAAAGGAAGTTGAATAGGATTTGCTGACTTGGAAGTGGCATTTGAAAAGTGAAGTCAAAGCTGATTCCAAGTGTATGACAAGAAGTTTGAGAAGACTGGAGTTTCCTTTTACTGAAATGAAGACCACTGAGGGAGGAGAAGGCATTGCTGGAAATGGGACACGAGGATTATATTGGGGCATGTAAAGATGCCTGTTATATGGCATTATGGATTGAATTGTGTCCCCCCAAAAATATGTTAACATTCTAATCTCCAATAACTCAGAATGTAACCTGATTTGGAAATAGGGTCATTTCAGATGGAATTAGATAAGATAAAATGAGGTCATCTTGGAATAGTTTGGCCCCTATTCCAATGCCAATAAAAAGTTCAGAGGAAGCACTGGCAGACACTGAGAAGGCCATGTGATGACTGAGCTAGAGATTAAGGACCTACAGCTTCAACCCCAGGAATGTCAGGAATTGTCATTCACCTCCAGAAATCAGAAGAAAGGCATGATACAGATTCTTCCCTACAGACTTCAGAGACAGCATGGCCCTTCCGATACCATGATTTTT